>CAJRST010033334.1:6785348-6817698 GCA_907169785.1 Menidia menidia
CCATCCATCCATCCATCCATCCATCCATCCATCCATCCATCCATCCACTGGTGTTTATCCAGGATCAGATCTTTAATTCATTAGCCTCTGTTTCCTTTCTCATTAAAAAGACATGAAGATCAAGTAAAAAACTCTTAAACTCTACTTATATACATTTAAAACTAGCTTTATTCTCAGTATTTTAGCTTTAAAGGAAACATAATTTAGCCGAATATATTTCAAATATTTGTTTTTTAGCATAGAAATTATTAAAAAATTAAGCAAATTTTTTATCTTAAATTAATATTACCCATAAATAGAATGTTCTCTTTGGAATGAGCATCTGAAAACAGCTGACCAAAAGTACAACGATCTCTTGTACATCTTTGTGATGCTTTCGAGTCTATTGGGCCTTTATTGCTGCTGCTTTCAGTCCTTCTTTGGTTGTTGGCTATTTCTCTGTAAACGGTTATCACTATTCAGTAAGAAAAAAAAAGAAAAAAAGAAAATCAAACAGCTTCTGACAATTGCTAAAAAGTAATAGTTTACCTGGGCCACTGGAAGCAATCTATGCACATGCAATCACATTTTATCTACTTCTTTTTCAAGCTTCAAATGAAAAACCGACGCCATTCTATTTCAGGTTTATCTTAGTTCAGTCAGCCCAAACAATGCGGTTCCAAATGTTCCTACTTTTTTCCCTGATGTTTTTTGTTGGAGCTTCGACTGGCTTCTCTGTTCTCAAGACTCAGTAAGAAATGTTTGTATATTGTACTGAAAACACTGTATGATATTTTGAAGTCTTCCCTTTATGGTAGCCTTAGATATAAGTGTGCTGACTTTATGGAGAGTGTTCTTGGATGTTGCGTAGGGGAATGTATTTATAACAGTAAAGAATCCTATAAAAACTTGTACATATACACACACAAACACAAGTACATGTGTATATGTCAGTTATAAATGAATGTGTCAAGCAGCTTTAAATCCTAAACGGGTCATCCATATTTGTCAATGAAAGACCTTTTATTCCCCCAGTGGGCTACTTTAATGTGGAGAAAAGCATGTCTGACTGCACAGTGAGACGTTCCCCCAGCGCAGTACGGTTGGCTTCCACGTCACTAACTTACCTTCCAGTACATGTTTGCTGAATTTAGACTCATCTGAGAATAAAGCATTTCCGAAGGCTGCTTTCTTTTTCTTGTTCTCATAAAAAATGAATTCCAGCTGTCTTGCTCTTTTAAGCATTTGAATTGTTCTGGTGGATCATCCTCCTTTTAGACCCATATCAACTCATCCTCCAGGTCAGTGAACTGAGTTGCATCTAGTGGATCATGTGGATCTCTAAAGCAATTCTGGCTGTGGCTTCTCCTCCATTTTCCATTACGCAGTTCACTCTGCTGCTGGTCTTGTGCACACCTTCCTTTTTTAACTCCCTTCAATTTGATCACATTAACTTTGATCTATTAATATTTCCAAGCTTTAGGTACAGTGACAGTGAAAGACACATGTTTATGAACATTACCAAAAAAAGGATAATGGATTTAGTTTTTGCTGTTCTTTTGCCACTCTTTGTTCAGAGAACTACTTACCTTTTCTGTTGCATTTGCAATGGATATGGTCTGTTCAGTTCAGAATTAGTCTTTTGTCAAATAGATCATTTGTTAGAGGACAAAAATGAGTTTAGAGTTGAGTTTTTTAAGACATGAATGTAAAATGTCTAACATTTTACAATACAACTCAATAGAGCCTATACAAGAAATAATAGAATTATACTGATCAAGCTTTTTAAAGCAGCAGATGGTTAAAACGTTTTTTAAAGGCTTTTTTATATTGTATATAAATAATAGACAATTAGGACATTCAGGGCTGGTGCATGGTGGGATATTTTACTTTCCCTACTGGACTTTGGCTCTCATAAATTATTAGAATTTATTCACCTAAGTGGTATCTTGCAATGAATTAAGAATAACTTTTCAATATCTTAGGACCCGCTTTTAACAGGGTAATGGAAAAGATTGTGTGGCCTGTCTTCTCCACATGCTTGAAAAACAATGAACTTTTAGTGACTCTTACTGGGCGAGTTCAGACATTTTTTTTGCTTGCAGAGTTTAAAGAAAGCATTTTGTCATCTGGTGTCAGACATCGGGTCAACCAGATAGTGTATTCAGCTGCCACACTGAACACTGAAACACCACTCCATGTACTCCGAAATCCATCGCAAAATATGGCCATTTCACAAAAAAAAGGAAATACAGCTGTAAAAGTTCTGCACCACCTGTTCTATAAATTAACTGCATGTCTTGATTTGTGTTTTCAAACTGAGAATGTCTTGGTACTGCATAATGCAAAACTGTCACAAAAATTATAGTGTGCACTCAAACACTTCCACGGAGGTAGGAGGGAGGTTTAAGCTGACACAGCACAGTGTACTGAGCATACCTGAGCACCATGTTTGAGTCCAATCTAATGAAATGGTCATACTGGTCAGGATTTCAAAATTTCTTATGCCAATTTGTAGTTAGCGTTTGGCATTAAAACGACATCAAGGTTAGCATTATGCTGCTTTAATGCTAAGAGACCTTAGACTAAATGTGCACACCACATGAAAATAGAGTGTTGACTAAAATTTGACAGTCCAGCTGCTTGTTCCTCCATTTCCCCCTTCTCCTAACACCCTTTCTGGTCTATGATTAAACAATCTCTATGATAGGAAAATGTTGTATTTTGGCAGGGGATAAAATGCATGGTATGAACTAAAAACGAAAACATTTAGCACGCAAAATGTATTAGATCGGTCCTCCCTCTTGTGTCCCCTGGTGCAAAATAGCATTAAAAGAACACACTTAAATGGGAACATCACTGTGTCAAAGTTATTTCCCAGATATTCTTAACTACAAATATATCAAGGGGAATCGAGAAGAGTAAGGGATTTGTAAAGCACAATGACCAACATCTAATTTACTTTTCTCTTCATTCTTCTGTAAGAGAAAAGGGAGATGCGACACAATATTGCCAGTTCTACCGCACAACAATCGATTTCACAGTATCGCAGACCGCATCAAGAAGCACGCCTGCATGAAGTGGTTTCATTTCCTATGGGTGGTCCCCCCTCACAGTACCAGTTTGTCTTTGCCCTCAGTGACAAGTACTTCAACCATTTTGCCCAGATTTTAGACCCCTGCTGGCTTTGATCTCGGCCTGTTTCTTCTTGGACGTTTTTCTTTGACTCGGCCTCTTCTTGTCAGATAAGGTTTCCCTGATCCAATCAAAGGCTGACTCAGTGTTTACCCAATCTTGAAAAACATTTCGTTGACCTTGATTCAGCCTCTGAGTCGTCGAGCGGTGCCTGGTTACAAGCATCCTTTTTCCAGTGATTGACTCTGTTTACCATTCTAAAGGTGTTTCTTATAAGCTCACCAACACTGAGGAAGTTTGGTTTGTAATTGATCATTCTAGGAAAGGGTATTTGATTTTTGATAGTTCCTTTTTTTATTCTATAGCTGTTGCAAGGAGAAGCATGAAGTGTTTAAACCGACACATCATGCAGTTCAGGGCACCCGGCAAGAGTACACAAACAGGAAACAAATGGTCTAACTAATCGCTGAGTGGTCAATTGTTCTTAGGTATTATGAACTTAAATATCTAACACAAATTTCAAGAAATCTGTTTTTGTTTTCAGTGTGTCTGGATAAACATTTCTATAAATTTATAGTCTGTACTTAATGCGTTTTCACCACTTCACTCCCCACTTTAAAGGCCAAAAAGACCATTTAATATCAACTTATCTAAATCTTCCAATACGGAATTAGTAAATATAAAGGGAGATGACTACTTTTTGGAATGTTCCTCTTATTTTATTATGGCAATTGACACAATCTTACTGTGACACTGAACTGCCTCATTGGACTTATTTCCTCATGCCCATCAAGTATTGATACAAACACAGAGTGGCATGTTGATTTGAATTAGAATAGAAGTTTCAGGCCCCCTTAAAGCAACACTGGGCGACTCTGCAGATGAGGGTCGACCCTCAATGGATAAGCACAGCTGCAATTGATTTAGCATCCAGCAAATGGCTGTTCTCATATTTTATTCATGTGGCCTTGGGGCCAAAATGACAAGGGATGTAATTATATTACAACGGAATAAAATTTTCCTGATCAATATCAATTTGTCTTTCTGCAGATTAGTGGAAAATATCTTGGGGCGTGGTGGTTGAAGTTTTAATGATCAGACTGGATACCCCTCAGGATTATCATAACTAATCAAAGAGAGGATAACAGTTCTGAATTTTCTTCGTAAATCTTGGTCTAAAGCGTTGAACTGTGTAAAAAATGCAATTAAAGGCTTTGAAGTAAACATCAGTTTGGCCTAGTCAAGTCTAAGAATGAGGGATTAGAAACTTTGTCGGTCAGAAATACTGAAAATTACAGGATGACAAACGTCCTGCGGTTGATCTTACCAGTCTCTCCCCAAACAGGCAGATATTCATCCTGCTGGATGTCTAACATCAGCTCCAGGCCGTTGCCCGTCCCACCCTTCATCGTCACCAACAGGGGTCGTCCATCTTGGCCCGAATTAAACGTGTAGCATTTTCCATAGCGTGTGAATATCTGCAACACACAGAAGAAAGAAACTTTAGCTCCAAAAAGTCTCCGCAGCTCTCATATCTAATGATACGAAAAGCAAGCTTCCTGCTGTGCGAGTTTAATCCTTAAAAAGAGAGATTTCAAAACAGCTGCTGCAATCTGCTCCTGTTGAGGAGTCAGCCAAGAACCTCTGAAGTTTTAATCCAGAGACCCCTCCGACACACTGAACCCTCACCACTCTAAGTACTGCAGGATGTGGTTTGTGCTTGAGTAAACATGACATGATTTGTTTCAGAGTGTGATGACCCCTGCTCAACACATTTCACACAACACATCAGTGAAAAATTGTAAAATGATTCAAAAGATTGTTGAGTTATTTTCCCAGTTCAGACATCGTGTCTTTTCCCTTTATTCTTTAAAGATGTAAGAAAAGCTTTTCAAGCTTAATCGATCAATATATTGTTGAAATTGGGATTTTAAAATGAACAAAGATTAAAAAGAGCAGATATTTTCATCATGTCAAATATTGAACATTTCAGTCTTCATGTGAAAATGAGCTGATTTATTTATAGGGCACTATACTTTAACAACAGATCACACAAGTAACCAGCGATGCATACATCTGGATATTAAATTCTGAGCGAGCTGTGATATCTTGTGTGTATTTTACATATTTAGTTCTCGAGAACTGCATGATAAAGGGCTTTTAATGTACACAAAAACTTCGAAATATGAACAGGGTCCAAAAATTAGGGGATCTTGGTGAGTAAAAATGACTAACCTTCCCTTAAAACTGAATACAGAGTATTGTTCAAAGGTTGGTTCACAAAACCTCTCTCATCTACGGCTCCCTGAACTAGGGCAGCTACCTCAAATGCAAAAAGCATCCCCATAAACTTTAATTTATTCATAAGTCTGTCAACCTTATATATAAAAAACACATTTGCATTGAAGTGAAACTCATTATATAAGAAATTCCCACTTTGTTCAACAGACTTGTTCATTGGTTTAAACTGTATATTTTGATGCAAAGTCTGTTTTTTTTTATATAAAACAAAACAAATATTTCCCAAATGGGGATTTGAATTTATTTGAACTTTTGCATGTGATAAATATTGGCTGACAAGTACTTGAGAATGAAATGAGCTGTACACTGCTTGTGCCTATTGTTTGAACACTTTGTAAATCTGTTAATTTACAACACAACGTTGTTTCATTGAATCAATAACTGCAAATAATTTGGTAACTGTGATGTTGTAGCTGTGTATGAATTAATGGAATTATTTCTGTCACATCTTTCCTTTTCCTTCAGCTCTTTAAGGCAGATGTTGCCCATTTTAAGTCTGTTATTTCATGTTAAAAGGGGATTTTCCATTCCACTTTCACCTCATACATCAGCACAGGAGATTGAATCTAACATAATATTTTATTCAGTCTGCTTCTCTCCTTAGAAGGCCAAGTATAAATTGGCATGATATAAATTGGACTCATTTGGATTTTAATACGTTAAAATTATTTATTCATAATGAATTTGACTATTTTCAAGGCATAATGACTGCACATTGCTTTTTGGGTTAAAACTACACCTTTTATTTCATATTGCAATTAATTCATTGTATTTTTTTGTTCTTTTGTACTGTCTCAATCCACTCGCTCCATATGAATAAGATGGGTGGCTGATCAAGTATCTTCCGTGAGCAGAAATTCCACTGCTGTGGCATGTAGCAGATGTGCCAATGACATGATTGGCAGGGACCTAATGAAAAATGTATCTAATCATAAACATCATGAAAGGGAAATGCTTGTCTGCCATCCAACACTAAATGCTGCTTTGCTGTCAAGCCTGGTGATACGGAGATATGCGCGGAAGCACCTAAGCACACAATTAACCTGGAATTAACCTTTAACATTTTAGCATTCACGTGAAAACAGGAAAGAGCAGAGGCTGTTTTGCAGATTATTCTGAAAAAAGCAATCTGTGGAATAAATAGTCTTGTATTAGTGACTCTTGCACTAAAATCTGAGATTTTCACAATGCTACAGCATTCTTAGTCAAATTGGTGACAGGACAGACTGGAGAGATTTGACAGAAATACTGTAGTTTTCCTTTATTGTCAATCCATCGTGAGGACCTTGATAGCAGATAAGAAGGCGTTTATTATATGCCTGACTTATGAGTCAGCTACTGGTGCCTCATGACTCAAATGCCAAAAACACCAGATGCACAGGGGCAGAAAAAATTGCGGCTATGTATCACACACAAAAAGAAGTTGAAATAATGTGAATCCTGTTCACTGGAGTGTGTAGAACCGTGCCGAGCTTGCATCACAACAGATTACCTCTAAAGGCACAGTTATATAGGCGCTTTTAAGACAAGAAGTGGTGAAATACAATAAGAAGACCTGGGACAGTTGCGAACCGTATAAGATGTGACCTTTCAAGAGCACGAGTGGCCAAACTGAGCCAAAAAACAGCCCACAATCCTGACTTATGTGCAGAATACAAATATCAATAAAGTACCTTTGAAATTCATCTTCTGTCCCGGAGCTGTATCTCACCATAATCAGATCAGAGTTTGTCATTTCTCTTTGGGACGTGAGGCGGAAAAAAAACAAATCATACAATATAACTTTGCCACGTCTATTTGTCTTGGAGAATATCTGACAGTAACAAAATGAATAAACCTGCAGGTAAAAAGATATTTGTTTTTAGTTTAAGAGCTTTATAACAGGAAGCCTGTCTAAAGCCAACCTGTTTGATTAGCTATCTTTTTAAGGTTAAAACTCGCATATAATTTTTTTTTTCATCGAGAGGAAAAGTTTGAACACAGTAAAGCAACCGTGCAGCTCACTCTGCAAAGGAAGCATTGGAAGCAGATATGCATCAAGAAAAACAGCGATAAGACTGTTGGAGCGGTGCGGCTGGCTGTGGGTTTTATTCGTTTTATTTTGTGCATGCTTGCAAGTGTGAAATATTTTGTGAAAAGATATGAATGATTAGGATTCGGCAGCATTTGCCTGCATGTGTGCCGCCGCCCTGCTCGCCATCTGCGTGTATGTGTTTGTAATATAGTGATTGACTACACGAGGCCTGTAGTCAGAGTTGCTGTGGTAACCAGAAGATTGTGCTGCCTGCATTGAGTGAAGAGCTGTGGGTGCCGGTGGTGACCTTGGGGAGTCAGGATTTTCATTGTGCGCCGTGCATGTCTGACGTTTGTGCTCACTCTATCTTGTTTTTTTTCTCTATTAAAAAAAGAAAAAAAAAATTCTTGGCTCTAGTGGTCTTTATTTAAAAGTGCCACAAAAGAAAAAGAGAGAGAGAAGGGTGTGTGTGTGTGTGTGTGTGTGTGTGGGTGTGGGAGGGGGCCTCCATACACAGACTGTCTACACAACTCACTGAGCTAAACATCTTTCCCCATTGTTTCTTCATGTTTATCAGTGTGTCAAACTCTTTGGTTTCATTAATCTGTCTGGCTTATGGGAGGCTTATGTGCATTGTGAGCGTCTGAACAATTTAGTTTGAGCTTGGTGTAGTTCAGCCCGTGGCACAAAACACAAGCTTACTAATAAAATAGAGCATGTAAATGACTTATTACTAAATTTAATTGAGTTGCAAGGGCAGCACTAACATGTTCTACAGTGTGTAGAAATATCTTTAACTTATTATCCTTACACTGTACACATTGAAAATTGGGGAAAGCAAATATCTGTTACCACAAAGCAACTTTTCCCGATAAACCCCTATTCAAATAAGATCCACTATATCTTCACAATTAAATGAATACATATCTCAAGTCAGCTTATGTAAAAAAAAAGAGAGACATGGCCCGTTCTTGCCCTCCCATGGTGTTAAAAATGTTGCCATCTTTCTTTTTGATAAATAATTCACTGACAGACAGCCTGGAACTATTGAGATGGCCCAGAGCTATCTTTCACATGACAATGTTACAAGGATGAACAAGCTGTTCTGTATAAGTTGCCAGGGAACCACTTTCCCTCCCTCATTGATTTCAAGATCAGTGCAGAGCTCAAATATGCAATAAGCTGCAAAACCCTACATCTGAGGGAAATTATCTGCTGCTTATTTTCATCCAAGTAAACATGAAATCATACTTTCATGATGAAACACAATTCTTCAGTGATTTCTGTTCAAAAACAAGAACCCATAAGTAGATTGTGATGTGTGGCAGTTCTGTTTTTATGCTTTATTTAAAAGGAATAGATGTAAAACATTCTAGAAACGCCTCGGTTTCTATCCAGTGGATGTTTGGCGCTATCACAAAAGTTAGTTAATCCTCATCTGCTCATGAGAAAACTGAAAAGATTTTAAACTGACCTTCATACAGGACTTTTTCGTCTGCCACTTTTTCCAAGGCTCAAAACAAATATTTAACTTCAGTTAACTCCTGTATACAATTCTGAGAAGTCTTAGAGGTCCTTGGGTTGAGGAAACTCTCAATAAAACTCTCAATAAAAAAAAATTCCACAGTAACTGATTGAACAGGTTACGTGGGCCATAAGATATGAAAGCTCCAAAAGAATTGCCTTGATGTGATATATTTTTTGCTGCCTTTACAGTTTCTTCCCCTCTATCACTTCCAAATGTTATCTGCAAAAAAGGTGTTTGTTGTGATCTAAAAAACTGAGCTGAGTCAGTCAGTCAGGAAGAAAAAAGTTCCGAAAATTCTGGGCTAGGGAGCACACCTGAGTAGAAACCGCATCCCCTAGTTTTAGAAAGAAAATGTATTTTATACAGATATAGGCCACAGCGGTTTATAAGCCGCGGGTGTCCACATTGTAAAATGAGATATTTACTCAAAAATATGTTTTAATTAAATATGTATAATAACATAAGCAAATATATACCCCAGGTGTTTTTCCCCCCCAAACAGTGTCTGTAACAGGGTCGGTTTTAACTTTAATTAAATTTGTAGCTGTAATACTAAGCGTACATGCTTTTTTTTCAGAGCAATGCCTGGAACATCTAGCCTACTATGAAAAGTCATTAATCGCCCTCACCATCTTCTTCCTGTGCCCTAAAACCACTAATATCTTCTTCTTCAGTTTCTGAATTGAAAAGCCTAAGAATTACTTTGTCAAAATGTGTAGGCAGCATGCTGCCTACACATTACCAAATTAATTAAGTCTTAGACTCGTTATGTGTTGGAGTGATGTTTGTGTGTGGACATTGTTTCAACAGCCAGTGGGTACAGTAGAGTTAGAATAGGTACAATCGCATCTTCAATCCCAAAATGAACAGTAAATAAAAATATCATCAAAGCACTACAGTTGGGTTAAAAGTGCTCCAATAAGTTCAGATGTTCACCAGTAATCAACATTGAAATCAAAGTTGGTGCCCACTGAAAACAGTTAATATTTTTAATGGTGAAGGAATTGATAGAGAAAATGCCCCTTTTAATGACAAAATGGCCATATAGGTTTAACTAAATGAACCTAAAACCCAGTAACTGCTCTCAAGAGGACTTTTAAATCATTTCAAAATTTCCAGATGCAGTAAATTTCGGGTTTTAGGTTAAAACTATGTCTCCAAAGTGCTCAACAAGCACCAAACACGGCACACAATTTAAACCAAAACAGAGCGTTGAGGTGGGTGAGGAGAGAAGATAAAGTAAAGTGGGCTCTAACCGTCTGCTGGATGTGTCAAGATAAAACAGCTAACAAATTACTTGCCGAGTTTCAGAGGTGTTGTGACAGTAACATATTTACTCTGTGTCGTGCGTCTTGCAAATCCCCAACAAATGAGCGCTTGTATAAGCAATGGCACACTTTTACCTTGCTGTTTGAAACGAAAAGAAGAATAAAGGACCAAAATGGTTAGTCCCAGGAGCTGTGGTTCTGAAAAATGGATTTGAGAGTTTCATGCTTTTCAGAGTTTTGGTCTTGATGTCTTACCCATAAGTTCAAATATGAAAACTGCCCATTACATTAATTTTAGAAATGTGAAAAAAGACATTAAATATACTTACACAAAAGACAGAAAGTTTTACGAAAGCTGAGAGGATAATTGTCATTCAGTGGGGTTGTATGCTGGGGAGACACAGGCTGACAGCATCTTCTCAGATGGATTTCTAACCCAAAATCAATGTTGGCAACCAGCAGGACCGGCCTGATGAGAGTTAAGCATGTGCTGTTAGAGCCGGGTTAAAGACAGACGGAGCCACTGGTGGCAGGAGGGGTGTATTGATGAGGCCGTTGGACCGTATCTATAGAGCTGGCCAAAGAGATTCAGAAACATGGGGACAGGGATTCTTGCACGGAATTCGATACATTCTGACAACTATTGTATCTGGACAAACCTGCCATCGTCCTCCACCTCTGATCTCAGCTGTGACCGATTCCACTGGTCTGACTCACGCTGGCTGCTTGTCTTTCCTGCCTTGAAGCCATGGGGGGAAAAATTGGTTCTCAATGCGGAAACACTTATCCCCAACAGTCCCTAACAGACTTTGGCATTACGTTTTTCTCTGAAATAGGTTTGCCCCAAGAAGTACTCCACTGAATAGAACACATTTGGAGTGATTTTCTAAGAGAGAAATGTGCTTGATTGTGATAAGTTTGGTTTCTAGGAGCATTGCTTTAAATTCAAGAGAGTAAACAATAGGTTTCAGAGTACCACTACACTGATGACAATGAACCGAGAACTGCTATGTAAGAGAGCAGTTTAAAAGCAGAAATGTCCCCATAATATCGGATAATTCCCAATCCTTCATTGTCCGGTGATATAAGAACCTAATTCCCAGGCATCAATCAGCAGTAAAAATATGTTTGTTTGGGTGATGAGGTGGGAGAGAGAGGAAGATTGAGTTTCCCATTTTTATCAATGTATTAATGAAGTAAAATCAATGAGGCTACGCTCTAAATAAGCGTATTCTATCACCCCATCGAGGAGAGGAAAGAATTGCTCAATGAATCAAAAGTTTTCATTAGAGGCATATTGGTCTCTCGTGAGCACAGGAGTGTACACAGATTGATCCAGCAGTGATTGAGGATGGAGGGGGGAAAATTCAAATCAGAAGACTGCTGGGTTGAGCAAACGTCCCCAGTGGAAAACACTAAACTCTGGAATTTTTGTGCAAAATTCACAAACATGATTAACTAAGATTTGAGAAACCACCAGCCTCCATTAAAACATTGTGAAATCACACATTTGAAATCTCTTTAAGCCAGTTAAAGAACATTATCACAGCTGCGTTCACATAAAAGCAGCAATTTGAGTTTAGATACAACATAAGGGCATCAATCTGTGACATGATGAGCAGAGCTTAAGAGTTAATTGAACAACTGAGCCGCATCACCATGATGCACAGCAGAGGAACATTAACCCGTGCACTGCAGGGAAAACGTGCTCAAAGCAAAGGGAACAGATCGTTATTCCCGTGACAAATCAAAAGATTGGACGGTAATTACTTGGATCTTTCTGAAATCTCCATCAACCTGTTGGGATGGGGGTTGAAGAACTTACGGTGGGAGAAAAAAAAGACAACTTTAGAGACACACTCACGGTGCTGAAATTACGCGGCCCGCAGAGCTCTCCTTGGTACCGACAGTACAGCAGCATCTCCTCCAGCTGGTGTCCCAGCCGGTCCAACAGTTTCCTCATGGACGGCTGGGATTCCGGAGGAGGGGGAAGGAAGTGATTGAAATCCAAAATCCGCGACAGGGGGGACCAGGGCGGCTCGCTCCCCGCGCTCCCGGCGCCCTCGTCCCGCAGAGTGACGAGCGCTTCCCTCGCCGCGGGGGAGACCTGCCAGTTCCTCCCCAAAAGTCCCAGCCACCTCCCCGCGCTGAATATGTCCGTCTTCTTCATGCGCCGCGGCAGCAGGAGGTTCTGGTTACAGATGGTGACGGCGGGGAAAACCAGGCGCTTGGCGTACACCATGTGCGCCTTGGTGTAGACGGGCGACGAGAGCAGGTACCGAACCCGGTTGGAGGACCAGGTGAAAAGCAGAGCCAGAGCCGCCAGGAACGCCAGCAGCCACGCCACCCTCCGGGGGTACGAGCCGCTCAAGAAGATGTGCCTCAAGCCGTGCAAGGTGGTGCGTTTCAAGAATAGTTTCCGCGAGGGAACCTGGTTTCGACTTGGATCCCGAGGACTGGCACATTTTGGGGGGACGCCGGTGCGCACTGTCAACATCGGTTTTTTTTTTCTTCCAGCTGGAGTCACAGGGAATGAGACTACATTCGCCTGTGCGCGCTCCGAAGGCGGCAGATTGTCTGAGACTTCGAAAGGAGGAGAGAGTTGGATTGCGCACAGCTCTGGTCGCCACTCTCAGGCACTGAGCAGCAGCTCGAGGCAGCGATGGGGGAGTATTTTTTGTCAGCGTTCGCTGAGAATCTCCGGGAGGGGGAAGCGAAGTTAGTCAGGATGATTTAGTGCTCTACTGTGCAGCAACAGGAGGCCAAGGGATTGTTTCATCTAAATGACAAACAGATACTTTCCCGAACTCCGAAGAAATCCCAAAAGAGACTGTGGATATCGTTAAAATGACACAAACCTTGCTTTGCACGTTGTTCCTTTCTCCTTCTGAATTTCCATTTTTTGCTCTACCTCTTCCTCTAACCAATCTCCTTTGCTCACATAAATGCACCTCTTTTGAATATCATTATTGCCGTTTCCTGAATGAAATCTTCTGGCTCCTTAAGAATAGACCATTTGCTTTCCTTTTCACCATCACACAAAAATACCAGTGAAGAACTTACCACAAAAATGCAACACCACACACAGAGAAATGATGGACAGAGCAGTTATAAGTCCTGAGATCTAAATCAAATAAAAAGCACGGCTCACACGCTTACATTTAAGTACGGGTGATATTTCAGAACTGATGGATGTGCACGTCAAAATAGGGATGTAAGAAGGTACACAAAAAGGTCGAGATGCTCCAACAAAAGGAATTAAAATCCCGTTCCTCATCTTTCCTGCATACATTGAAGCCTAAATTTCACATTCAGAGCTATTTGTGAACATGATGTATGGCTGTGGTGATTCAAACCACTTGCGACACTCGTGACCTGAGACATAAATGCTCCACTAACAAAGTGACTGCAGACACCAACTCACTCTTGGGGATTTTGTTTAAGTGGTGGTTCATGCTTGGTTGCTTGTCATCCCAGAGTTCCAACACTGAGTAAGAGCAGTTGCACAGGAGCGTTTGACCTGCCTGCTCCCTCTTTTAAGCTGCATGTGTATGTGAGTGATCTTGCCTGACGATGGAAAATAAAAAGTAGGGGGAACAGGCACGACTGACAGGTCGGAGGAGCATGAATGAGAAGCACTGTGTGAAAGAAAAGTCTCGCTGACAAAAAAACAGTTCAGTGCGATTTTATCATTTAGTTTTAAGGTGATAATGAAATTGCAACCCTCGGATAGGGGGAATGAAAGAGCAAAATCTGGTCTACGATGCCCCTTGGAAGATGTTAGGAAGTCAACGGCCTGCATAATTTTCCTATTCATTATTTTCCCTATTTAAAAAAAAACTTGAATAATGCCACGAAACACACAAAGAGTCATTACGTGTCTCTTAAACCACCATTTCAAATGTTGACATTTTGGGCCAAATTTAATTAATTAATGTAGAAAATTGATTAATTTGCTTCAGGGGTCATTAAAGCTGGGCAAATGTTTCCCATTAAACTCAATTTTGCTCACAATAATTATTACATAACTGCAAATATTTTGTATAATCATAAGAAATTTACATAAAATGACAGGGTAAAGCTATTGCAAATGACATGTTTCCTTACATAGATAGATAGAGATATATTTGTGATCCCAAGCTGGAAAAATGACATGAAATAACATGTTTCAGTGTGTGAGGGTTTCATTGATGATGGATGCTCACCTATGGGCCAACAATGAGCTAAGTTTCCGTAAGTTACCACCAGCTGATGTCTTCGAGTATTTCCTTGTCATCAAGATGAGTTTCAATGAATGCAGTCATGAAGCCGCTTGATGATGAGAACAAAAAACAAGACACTTCTCCGTAGCTCCACCTTAACTGGTTTGAGTGCATGTAGTTAACTTGCAAATTACATGTTAAAATGGGTGGTGGATAAGAATTCACTGGAGGTGGATCCTGACACTTGTGGTATTAACCAGCATTTGTCCTGCCCCCATTTCCCCGGCCACCTCATCGAGAAAAAGACACATTGGAGAAGAGGCTGTGTGCAACAAGCTAATCTGTCGGCGTGAAGGGATAATGATGTACTTGCCTGACACAGAACAACAATCCCACAACAAGTGTAACAACAACCACAGAATAACGAATGCATGCTGCTCTGAGACCACGCTTAAAGAGTTTCACTAATGAACCCATTATGAAAGCAAGCACGGACATTTGTTAGGGGACCCTGGGTACATATCTTTAATCTGTTAAGACCATACCAGCTGTAGCATGACTGAATGCCCCACTTTATTGCTTCGTTTCTAAAGATGAACGTCAAATTCAGTAACGCTTGAAGGGATGAGTGTTTCAAACACCCCTTTACACCCATTGTGTTGATTGCCTTTAGGGAATCAGAGGTCGAATCACTCAGAACTGTTTATTCTGAACTCAGTTTGTTTAATAGGATTAAATTGTGAACTTTAGTTAAAATACGTCAAAACAGTTCTCAGATCCAAAGACACATGCTTCCATAAAGTAGAGACCGAGATGGGTCCTTCCTTTTAAGGAAAACACAAGCGCTAAGGATTACTTTCACAAAACAGTTCCACTTTCCTCGGAGAATGAATCTGTCTTCAATCCGTGCGTGAAGTCATTTCAGTGATGTTACTGAGACAAATCCTTGTCGTTGAACATAAAGCTGACAAGCGCTACTGTTGAGGCATCCGTGATGTGCCGAGTACATTTAACGCAACCTGTCAGACACACTATAATCAAACAAAGCTGGGTGTGATTATCAGAACATTCTCCTTTCATGAATGTCGATATCCATTCCAAAGTGATGTCCCGAATTTCCATCACAGACCATAAAACTTTACAGAGTATTAGCTGCTTGATCACTAGGAGCTAATGTGAGTGAAAGGGATCAGCACAAAGCTGTTCTTAGGGGGGAATTTTATCCTGACATTCCATCTAAATGAGAAAAATACACCAGTTCAGCACAGCTATTAAAGCAGTGAATGTTTAAAAGCAAAATGAAAATGAATGACATAGCCCTGATTAGCCGAGTTATTTGACGCCCGCTATTTGATTTGAAGTTCTTGAAGTCATTATGCCAAATTACAGAGATGATTACATCTTTTTTGCATGCTTAGGTGTGGCATGACCAACTTCTGAACTCACACTGGTTCACTTTTAATTGACATAATTTTGCTCACGAAAGATGCTAATGATGGGAGCAACGCAGGGGGGTGCGGGAGATTGGGATATTCCTTGAAATGAGAGAGAACAAACGTACTCATGAAATAGTGGAGTATGGTCCAAACAACCAGATATGTAAAACGAACGTCTGTGCAACAGTAATTTGATATAATCCCATTTGAGATCAGTAACAATAAAGAGGAACTACAGCTTCATCACTGTGGTGTCTCCTGCAAACTTGGATGGGGATTCAGTTGGCTGCAGTCAATAAATCCCCCAAACTGGCCTTCCCTGCGCCTTTTGAAAGCTGATTTAGGAGGAAGGTGTACACCTTTAGCTTTGGCATTCATTGTTGCATCATTTCAGTAAGTGGATACAACGTCAAAACATTATTTCCATCCAGAGTTGCATTAATTTTTTGGCAAGATCTTTGGCACTGATAATAGGAGAGTCAGACCTCTGTGTAAAGACATCTTTAGCACAATCGAAAAGAGTCACAAAGGACTCAAGGTCTGGACTCTTTTTTTTGCCATCTGTACGTAAAAATGAAGTTTTAATTCCCACAACCGTCCGCTGCAATTTCGGACAGATGGATCTCAAGAGTTGTCCCACTGGAAAATGCATGTGACCAAATTTTTCATGTTGCTGAAACTAGGCCTGATGGACGGGAGCATGCTGAGGTCACGATACTGAACAGAAAGCTGAAAAGACGTTACTCTTTACATGAAAGAACCCATAGGGGTAAAACATGGTGAATCTGGACTAATTAGACAAAAATCCCCTTTTCCATTGTTCTGCAGTCCAGTATTTCTGCTCCCTGATAAACTTGGGCCTTTTTGGTCTAGCGTCATAAGTAATAGTCTATTTTTAGGCAGCACAAGTTTATATAGGTCAAATATATTTGGGGTTTTCTCTCTGCATGTTAATATTCTTAGTATCAAAGTCAACCAATTAAATTAGTTTCTACTGCTGATTCTCTTCAGTTTCGAACTTACCGGTTGTTTGAGGAATCCCTGTTCAAGATCCTTTCCAAGTTGTCATATATACACCTGGATGAGTATTGGCTACTTTTCCTTGCTTAAATGGCTTAATGCAGATGAACTATTTGACTCTTACAAGGGCATAAACATAATGCATATCTCCTCATCTTGCCAGCCTCTTTTCATTAAAAGCTGACCTCCCTCTCACACACCTTTGTTCTGTTCCCCACCCTTTATTCTTTGTCAATCTGTGATCTTTGGATAGTTTCTGCTCCTGTTGGTTGCTGCTGTCTCTGCTCTTTCTCCCATCGGGAATATTTGACACCAGGGCGTCCACCGGGGAGAGGGTAAAAATAAAGGGAGGGAGGCGGCCGAGCATAGCAAAATAAGAGAGAGGGGCTGGAGGCCTGTGCAGAAACACCAGCAGCAGCAGTCAAGGTCCGGTAGCTGCAAGGGACTGACAGAAGAGCAGGTGCTGATTTACTGAGACAATTTTCAGGATAATTGTGTACATGATCTGCCGTACGGGACATATGTCACAGCGGCCACTTTTACAATAGCTTCTCAATCTGCTGAGCTATTGAGGTTGAATTAAATGCTGCGTCTGATAAGTGCCAATCTAGAGTAAAAAAAAACATGTGAGAGATGAGAGTCAGTAGGGGTAACTCCGGGAGAGAATCAGCTGGTCACACTGAAAAAATGCTGGAATTAAGTGTCTCGCAGTATCAATAGAGCTGTCACTTAATTGCATTTTCGATTTATCGCCATTGAAAGGATTGTGATTAACAACACGATTGTGTCTCTTCAGTTTTACACACTACAATTGTTTATCAATACAAATAAAAACTGAATGAAAAACAGCGAGAACATAAACAAATGAAATTCTGTTTCTGTAAAAACTGGACTGAGATTACATTATCAAAATGTTACACTACACATGTTTGCGAGTGTTGTTTTTTTTTCTTTTTTTTAGCATATTGAGTTCTGCTGCTAATTTTCAATTACCATAGCCAACAGAACCAGAGATTACAGCCCCTGAGAATACATTACCTGGGTTTATCAATATATTCGTTATTTTCATGAGGTAATTATATTTACACATACAATGCTCAAACATTTCCCTCAATATCTGACCTTTCCGACAGACACTCCTGCATTTAATTTTCCATTTAACAATTCACCATAGATTTTGATTGCTTAATGTGATGTTTCCGTATTTTTTTTCTTTATCTACATTAATTCAATTATAGCAGCTAATGAACATTTTGACAAGGGCCACCAAGTTTAATTCACCAAACACAAGCACCAATATAGAGGATATGGCTGAGGTTTGTATTGATAAAATAGAAAGAAAAAAGTTCTTCTTTAGTCTAGAACATAAATATGAATATATCCAAATCTATGTATTGCCTTTACTGCATCTGAAGTATTTCAAATATAATAATCTAGCTGTAACAATAATGCTGCTACCCGAAGACCCTTAAAAAATTCAGGGGAAAAAAAATCTTACCTTTCAAAAACTGTTTGAAAAAAAGTCAGTTTTGTGCCAGATGTGATCAGCTAGCATCTGATTATAGATCAATGGAACATGAGGCTCTGGAAAGGCAACTGTACTTCAAACAGGGTGTTGAGAATGTGGAACCATCAATTCATCGTGCGGTGAACTATGATGCATTATTAACCTGCAAGAGGAGGAGCCTTACAGTGCAGGAATTATAGCTGAACGGTGAAGATTTATGTCTACACCCCATGGGGCAGTAAGAGTATCCTTGCCTTCCTGAAGAAACACAAGATGACACAGCTAATTCATCTTGGCAGCATCATGACAGCTGTGCAGGGGAGAGTTTAGGAGAGGAGAAACCGCTCTGATGAATGACTTTTAGAGTACGACCCCTAGCTACAGCAAACAGTCTCCCAGTCTGTGATGGCTGGATACCTCCTATTTGCCGCTAAGAGAGAAAATGAATGAATGTTCCTTTGTGAAATAAATGGTCCCCTTTATCTGACATTTACAAACGAATCCCTCTTGTAAAACTAAATTCATCCTCTTGTTTTAATTTGACGGAAAGATGAGCTTCATGTGCTGGTGCTCAAAATGATGTAGCTCTCACAGAAACAATGCGTTATTGGAGTGGCCAGGGATCATTTGGAATGCTCAAAGATTCAATTTAATTAATCCAAAATACACTTTAATCAGGCCAATGGTTTAAGAATAAAGAAGCTATGAAAAGGCTGTCACATTTAAAATAAACAGATTGATATACCATGGTACATAGCAGAAAATACCATATTTATTGTAACTATTTCCATTTTAGGCGTTTGTGGTGACTCATGTTACCTTGGGAACACTGTAACAAAAATAAAATAATTAAATTTAGCAGAATTAAAAAAACTATGATCATTCGTCAGTTTGGATCAGAAACAGAAGCACACAACTCCCTCATCAACATGTCATCAAGGCCTGTTTTGCACTCCGGTAAACATGTTAAACGTGCTGGCCAGGATGAATGTGTGTTTCATGCTTTATGTCAAGAAGATGTCAGACCGGCTGTGAAAGCAGGACTAACGAAAAAGGGTAGAGCTCCGTCCAGCCGGTTGATAAACTGACATTCTTGACAATCTCACACAGAAAAACACAGAGAAGATCAGCCTGATAGGATCAAACGGACAGTCCAAAGCTGCATGCTAAATGCATCTTTCTTTTGTATTTCTTTTTGGTGTGCTGTATAATGGAGACATTTTCTGAAAGCAAAATGATAGCTGATGCCTTCAATGAGTGTGTACCTATGCTGAGTACAAGTGCAAAAAAGGATGCCAAAAACTCTTTCATTTACCACAACAATTGATCTTTTTTGCCCCGTAATAACTCCTGGTAACTGCAGGCTGAACAATTAACTCCTGATTTAAACAGGGCACATTTCACAGCTGGTGTTAGTTATTCTCTCGCCGTCTGCTCCTCAAGCAGACGTTATTGGTTTTAAGATTTGCATCAGCTGTGGGTATTAGGTCGTGGTGCTGAATAATGTAATCAACTCCTCCTCTCGTGTTGCCCAACAGCAGCAACACAGAAGTGGCAGACAGGGACCCCTCCTCAGTATGAAACAACAACTGCCGACACCACGCTTAAGACAATCCAGACTGTTTTCATGTGTTGTACCGAGACTGTGGAATGACGTACCAAGCGCTACAAGAAAAGCAGTATCCCTGTCTATCTTCAAGAAACTCTTAAAGACCCACCTCTTCAAAGTGCATCTCTTATCCTAACTCTTACCCATACCTCCATACCCCCTCTGCTACTCTTTCTGTACTTCCCTCCCTACACAGTGCACCGTAAATACCTTATGATTTGTTTGTACTATTTGGCATTTATAAGCCTGTACTGATACATATTAAGCTTGAGCAGTTTGAGTTATAGTTACTATGAGTCAGTTACTAAACTGTACATTTGAAAGTTTTTTTGTGCTAGCTTCAAAAACCATATGAAAAGCAAAAACAATACCCTTTTTTTTTAGCTTTGACATTGATCAGTTATGTTTGACTAGTGTTTAACTGCCCATTTGTCTAAAATGTTTGCACTGTTTAACCACCTTGACGTCAAATATCCTTAGCCAAACAGGAGACAATGGAAGTATATGTTTTTAAGAATGAAACTGCCAGTCATGTAACAGTTTGACGAGCGAGTGCGACCTACAGCTGTAAAAATATGCTCAAGACTTAATGAATATTAGCGACATAACAGGAGGCAGAACCTGAGAAGAATAAAGTAAAAAAAGAAACATTTTTTTTGCTCAACCACTCTGTATAGAGACTTGATTAAAAAACTGAAAAAGATGCTCTTGTAGTGTTCACTCACTTATCTTGTCTGAGACATTTATTTAAGATTACATTAAATTGTGTCAACTGCAAGAAAGGGCACAAATCTTTAATTTAAAACAGACTTAAAACTCGGATACATATGTATATATATATCGTTTATTCCCCCCCAGATTATTACAAAAACAAAACACATCCCTAAACTAAAACCTTTACAATACCATTGTACTTTTAAATGGCCTCATTCCAATTTGTGGGCATGTCTGAGAAGTGATTTAAGAGCTCCCCTCCTCTGCACTTCTCTGACCAACGTGGCTAGGGATCCATGCAATCTTTTGTGAGGACAGAGAAAGAGTTGACTGTTATGCAGCATGTTACAAATTGTACTCAAAATAAATACATAGTTATAGAGCAAAAAATAAACTGTTGATAGTCTTCTTCATCGCACGTCTTAAGTTTAAAGTGAGTTCAGCTGCTGATTCGACACTCTGTAGGAAAGAGTCACCAGTTTCTAATGGAGTCCAGCTGACAATGACAGATGCAGTCATCTATGAAACCCTGCAGAGGGAGAGGCACTAAAAACCAGTTCATCCACACACACACACACACACACACACACACAGACGCACGCACGCGCACACACACAGATGCACGCACACACACCACTTAAACATCTCTTTTCCGGACAATTCAGTGGGCTTGAAATAGGATAAGAGTTGGCAATTGTTAATTATTCGGTGAAATGGATTTGTACAGCTATGAAGGTCTATCTCCTTGCTCTAACACACACGAGAACACACTGAGACACGTGCGCGTATTTCAAAGGAAAGACAGAAAGACAAATAGTGCCTGACATCATGAGAAAACTCTGAGGTCAGAGCCCGAGTCCAGCGCTTTAAAAAAAAAAAACTCAACCTTTCTCCTCACAAGTCATCTGTGACATCCCATCTGCTAAAAGGAGCCACATGTTTTATGTCAGCTCTGGTATAAAGAACGGTGAACACTCCAGTTTGAAACTATAAAGACCCCCTCATCAACCTAATTAGATCCTGATAAGTGGCTGTTGGCCCTATATGGGACACTTGTCATATGCCTTTTTCATATATAATTGTTTCAAAAGACAGCAGTTTCTCTCATTTTAACATCATCATATATCTTAGTCTGGGAGTGACATGAAAGTTCTATCATCTGATTTATGCCTCTTAAAAGAATGGATTGCAATCATTTTACGAAGAGTTGACTAATACTGAGGAGAGGCAATGATGTATCCGTCCACGTCGAAACTCAACAATTGCCATGTATTGGACTCATCTAAGTGGTGTGAGTGCTCCACTTACACCCCACTGTGCACACACACCCCACTTATCTTAGTGGGGTGTGCGTGCTGATGCATGTCTTGTGTCATGCTTCCAGAGAGGACTGAATAGATATGTTATTAGTATGAGTGCATCTGAGAATGATCCACTACTAATATTAAGGACAGAACAGAATGCCATGGTGTGTTGTCCTTCATGTATGGAAACAGCATGGGGTCTGAAATGAAAGGAGCAGTGATGAGGGGAGGATTAAAGAATAAATCAAAGATGGGTCGCTGCCAAGGCATTTCACACCCTAAACAAAAGTCATCTTATGTTTGATTTACACTATTTATTTTCCTAATCCCCACAATATACGAATAGAATTTAATCCCCCCGGGAAATTGTTACCAGCCCTGCTGCTACATGATTCCTTAAACCTGATAATGGTCATTGCTGCTCAGCAGCACTGATGCTGTGCTGTAGTGGGCATCAATGAGTATTTTAAAAATGGGATTAAGGCCGTTTCTGAGGGATTACTTGTAAACAAAAATAAAGAAAAGAGATCACTATGTAGCCTACCCTGCCAGAGAACCAGTTAGGCCTTTAAAATGACTGTGTAACACTGCCCCCTTGTGATTCAATTCTGACAATGGGACTTAAAAAAAAACATAAATTAAGTGAGATTGGGGGTACAGTGAGAATGCAAAACTACAATAATTCCCAAGATCCAGCTAGGCACCAAAAAGAGGGCGCTGATCTTTACTCCCGTCGTGCAGACAGGTAATAATGGTCCAGAAGATGAGAGAGAATCCCAGCCGTCTGAATTTGAATGATAGCATGAATATTTAATGTCCTCATGCTGTCATGTCATTCATTGAAGGAAGCGTTTCTGCAGCGCAAGCTTTAATCACCACTCTCAGACAAGAACTGTTCCTCCTCATGACCTCAAATGAAATACATGGGCCTGGCAAACTTTTTCTCACACAGCATTAGATGATTATGCATTGACATGTATTTCAACAGTGAGCATCACCTTTCATCTTTCAAGCCTGTTGATAAAACAAGAGTTAGTTCTAGCTTTCATTCCAAAAATGTGTCTAACATGCTCCACCGGCAGACAAACTATTGAACATAAATTTCCATTTCTAGAACTGATAGTTTAATTTGCCTAAACGGTAGAGATGTGGTGGAGTTTTATATTCAGTGCTCTCTGCACAAGCAGGAATTGACATCTACAGCTCGCAGAGACACAGCGTTTCTTTCCAGGTGATTTAACTAATATCTAATTCACTGTGGCATATTCTTGAAGATAATTACATTACATTTTACAGCCTCTTACAGTCTCTTCCCAATTGCGGTTCATGAAAGATGCCGAACCACATTCAAAGCTCAAAGCCAGATGGCAAAGAAGGCCCTGGCAATACCCCTTCAATTCTTGGAAAAGAACCCAGCATTTCTTTTTTTTTTTTTGCTCATGTCTCTGTCTTGTGGAGATTGAGCTTTTAGTTTACAGACTGATGTCTGAGGAGACTGGAGATGGGCGTAATCAGAGCCTCTGTCTGATCCTGTCATCCATGCTGAGCTCTGGAGTTTTGAAGTGGAGCTGTTTCTAACAGGGTGGGGCTGAAACAGGAAGCAGGGACTTAGATCAGTGCTCTGAGGAGGCTCACATTCTGCTCTGGGTCAGATTTGCTGTAACCTGAAGCATCCCTATTGACCCAGCCCTTATCTAAAGCTTATTGCAGCAGGCACACATGCAAAGACACACTGATTTACACTTCCTCTGCACAAACATCGGAGAATGATGATGGCCAGAAAGGGATGAGGGATAAGCAGAAAGTCCCAGAAGCAGAGAGAGATAGAAATTAATCAATCTCCTCATTTTCCCTGTTCTAAACACCAGCAATGGAGTCAGTGGGGCCATTAGAGGAACTTGAGAAGACAAAATGAATAGGCAAACGGAGAGGTACATAAACTGCTGACAACTACGAGACTAGGCAAAAATAAATGCAGTCTATTGATTTGTTCCTTGGGAAAAAGTGAGAAATAGATTAACACATTCAAAGTGTGTTATCTTGCTCTCTACCAATTACCAACAACACCGTCTTCCTAGACGGCAATTGAACTCAAGTCTGTGACTTTTTGGAATAGCAATTGGTATCTTTAACATATCTGTCTAAATATTACTGCTGGGGTTATTAATGTGCTCTAATTAAGGCTAAGCTTATTTAATGTGACGTATCCATCACACAGAGTAAAACACGTCGTCCAGTTGTACAGCATGACAGAAGTAAAAAAAAGAGGACAATATTTCAATGCCGAGTGTCATTTTGTATCTTTTATCTTCTCTACAAAGACTAAATATTAGAACAGACACAGCTATTTGTTACTATAAGTGAAGCCAGTTCAAAGGTGTCCAATCAAATTTCAAGAATATTTTTTTGGCTCTGCTTCACATTGAACTAATTCGAACATCCATGAGCATAATCTCACATTGAAGTGTGAGTGCGGTAGCCATATAAGTAATGCTTTCAGGCCGATATTAAATGAAACGTAGCAATGAAAATAACTTAGTCTTCATCAAGTCAAGTCACCCAGCCTACAAATCCTCATTATCTTAAAATATTCAGGGTCACAACGGTGACACTTGTAATCTAATATGATTTACATCCTAATCTTTACTTTTGTTTACAATAAAGTCTATAGACAGTAATAATAGTACAAATTTGTGGGCCGGATTTTGGGCTAAAACCCAAAAATAACAAGTAATCTTTCTTCATTTTTTCTTAGAAAATAAAATGAAATTAAGGTAATTGAGACAAGTTTCATGAGAATGAGAAATTCAGGTTTCACTACTGTTAATCTTCTTACTACTACTTTCAAATTTAATTTGTGAATTATCCTAAAAACTAAACTAATGAGACCATCAAGACGTTCTTGGGTTATTTGAAATGACAAAAGTGTAGCGTTTGTACACACTAACAGTGTTTCTGCCCGAAGTAACCTGCGTATATCCATTAGCAGTCTGCACATACCTATCCATATGACTGGGAAAAGGTCAAACTAATTGACAGACCAATAGTTGGATGTCATCAACACTACATTGGCGTTTCAGTATTCCTGGCGTGCGGTCTGATGGTCACTCTCAGGGGAACACAAAGGGCAGCAGTCACACAGCTGAAAACACACACATACTTACAAAGAAAAGGAAGAAAAAAAGAAAATGTTTGCGGCAAATGGAAGCCTTGATGTTTCCTCCCAGCGACACAAAAATTTCCTTCAGTTCTTTTTTAATTCAATAACAACAACCGCTTGCCAAATATGTCACTTTAAGTTATGGAGCCTGCTTATGTCTGCTCTTTTTTTTTTTTTTTTTTTTACAAGAACAGTTCCATTAAAGCAGGCACGCCGACTTGGAAAACATCTTTATTTACAGCATTGACTTGGGATTATAACTGAACTCCCTCACAGCGATAAATAAACAACTTCTGAATCAGTAATTTTCAAAATGTCCTCCTTTTGGAGAACGACTATGAAGGCATTACAGCTTAGCTTTTTGTGATTTACTGGATATACTTTAATCTTATGAACTGACAGAGGTTGCACTCCCCCTGCTTTGCATCTGGGGAAACATTCCAATTGAAACTTCATACTTAAATATATATGTTATTACCAATCAATCAAAACCTAAAGTGTACCACATGAACTAGTAATACCCAATTTAAAGTATGCTTGTGTCCAAAAGATCAAACGTGTGAGCTATTTCAAAAAAATATTTCATGCTGAGGGGTCTCGATGTAATTTACCTCTCTGAAGTTCTCAGGGCCACACTCTAAACCCCTGAAGCTACAATCCAGCAGCATCTCCTCTATGCGATGTCGAGTGCGGTTGTAGAACTCGTCCAGGCTAAAGAGTGAACCCAGTGGGCGGTCTGGCTCTGGAGCGAGTGGAAAGCCTGGTGCCATGCCTTCTTCAAAGCCCAATAAGGGGCCCATGAAAATCAGGTCACTGTAGCTCATCTGAGACTTCCGAATAAAGTTGAAGTTGCATATGGTGACGGCAGGAAAAGTCATGTTGCTGGCTGATCGCTCATCCAGCATGGTAATGTAGTCATACTGCAGATAGTACATTATCCTGTCAAATACTTGGAAAAAGAAAGCGGACATGGCCATGGTGAAGACCACTGTCCACAGACCCCGGCGAACGCTACACTTCTTGTCCTCTACGAACACATGGTTGGCTCCATGGAGTGAGCAGCCACCGAAGAAAGTGGCCAGGTCGTCCACCTTATTGTCATCCTCCTCATAAGTATCGTCATCGGCCTGACTACAGCTATCTAGGTATTCCTGTGAATCCCCATCGCCTTTCTTTACACGTTTGTAGTGGTCATCAAATCCTCTGCTGGGCTCATCATCGGCAGAGAAGGAGATGGTGCACATGATCCGGACTGGCATGGTGGCAGGATAATGAGTAAAAAGCCCTAACAGATGAAACAACCACTAAAAGCAACAAGTCCAGCTGTCAATCAGTCCAAAACGAATTCTGATTCAATTTAAAAAACAAAACAAACAAACAGTTGGAAGTTTGGTTCAAATTGAAAGTTAATGAACATTAAAGTTGAATGAGTTCAAGAATGACAAAAACTAAAAGGACCTAAAACTCCTTTCGATGGGGGCTGTCAATGAAAACACAGACCCAATCAAACATACGCTGTCCCAAACAAAGTCAAACTATCATCTGCAAAGAGCACGAGCAGAAAGGCAAATCTCAAGCTATTCTATCCACCATTCACTCACACTGAGACGTCTGGGCTGGGTTTGTCCTTGAGTCTTGGGGGGCAGATCCACCCCTTAGAGAAAAATCGAAACGGGAGAAGAAGAATAGAAGGAGCAGGAGGGGGAAGAAGGGATGGATGGTGAAGCTGTGAGGAGTATAAGACACAGAATACTCCCGCAGGGCCTGGCCACAGGTCACCGTGCTGGGTTTCACCATTTACAGGAAAAAAAACTGGCTCGACGCAGCATCTGAGAGCCAATGGAGAGCTCCAAAAAGATAAAAGAGACTACTATATTTCTGCTGATTTTACAGTTCAGAGTGTCCTCACCCCTCGGTTAATAAAAATGACCTCAGCACAATTGTGCTATCAAATACAAGTGATAATTTAATATTGCACAACTTCAGCTGAGAAAAGATTCTTACAATCCAAATTGTTTGTAGAGGTTAAAGAGTAATGTCCGCTTGTCTAATATGTTTCAGAAAATGAGAGTATCAAGTTCATGCGTGATGCCTAATAAAGTTATAGTCTTTGGGAGAACAAACAGTACAGAGAGATGTCAAGAAATTTAATCCAGACTTCCACTTTCTCATTATTATTTGAATATAATGGCTCATTTTACCAACAGATCCTCCTTAAATTACAAAACCCCAACAATAGCTGCGAGCAATTCTGTAGCAAGCAAATTAACTGAAAGCAGATACCTACAAGTACTGGAGGGAAAAACATCTTAAATGGATCCTCTCATGATTGTATATGGAGATAAATGCAGATTCCCAGGGGTGGTGCTGGTTGCAATATGAAAAGGAAATGTATCAGACTAATCCATCTGTATTGATCCAGCTGCATTAGAAGGGCTGAGATTATTTTCAGAAACATGATGGTGCCAGAAAATGAAACGTTAGAATCATTTTGAGGGATGGCAACACCCTTTACAATAAAACCAAATGATACCACAGGATACCTCCAAGGAACAGACACATTAAACCCGTAAAACCAATAGAAAACACATTACACAGACTAATGTTTTTTTGTTAAGCTTTTAAACCATAACAGCCTGCTGGTGCTTTCACCCGAGGGGGAGTATCCGATGTGAGGGTGAGAAAGGCAGCAGACTTGGTCAATATGTGTTTAACTGCAGCTGTGAAGATTATTTTTTTACAGAGCAAACAACAGTTGTGGCTTGGCCTTAATCATGCTTGATCTTGGAGCTTGCTCAACAGCGCGGTGGCCCCGCGGTTCTTGAATATGTATTAGTGATCAGTAGATAGCCCCCAGCATTTATCTTGACCTAACAAGAAGGTCACCGCGCTCCCTCAGCTGCAATCCGCAGGCCCTCGGAGACAGGCATGAATATTCACACATGCTAACATATCTTGGATTTGGCACAAGATGTTAAGTTACGAAACGGCTGTGGAGAAATTAAACCGAACAGCAGAGCAGTAAACCCCTGAATAAAATGAGTTGACTGTTTAAATTGCCTGTGCCAAAATATCTCAATTATATTGGCTCTGCAGGCAGATTAACGACGCAAGACTACAATCAACCACATTGTTTCGGCATCTACGTTTAGGCGATAAATCCAACCTAAAACAGCAACGTTTGCACCCATTTGTGTTGGTTTTAAGGTCCTCGTATATTTCTAACTTTCGAAACATTTCCACTCCTCCTTTACAAGCATGTCGACGCCCACTAGGGGGCAACAGTAGCACATATAAGACTGTAACTTTCCCTAAGGAATGAAACAGTCATGAAAAAGAATACGAGGAACTGTTAGAAAACACTCCAAACGAGACAACATATCATAGATGAAAACATTGAGCTCCTTCTGTTTGTCTCCATTTGTCTAATCTTATATGAATACCGTTTAATGAGGCAAAAACAATGTTTTCCTATTAGACTGATTGGATAAAGAAGATATTTCTGGAAATAAGCATCAAGACTATAACTGATGGAATGCCTGAACAGTTAAACAAAAGTGCTAAAGACAATTGAGGAAATGCAGTAACTGTAACAAGCTACAACACAGCTTTTGACTTTTGGGATTTGCCACAAACAGTGATGAATTGTTAATTTGTTTTAAGCAGAAATAAGTGATTAGTGATTGTGACTTTTAAAGAACTGAAATACTGTTGTGAATCAATAAATATGTGAATGAATAGACAGGGCTCAAAGTATAAAGCTCTCTGCTTTTATAGGTACTTTTTGGTGCATTTACTTGCATTTTACTTGCATGAAAAGTGCTTTACAAATAAAGATTAATTGATTGATTGATTTACAGGGACGCACACAGAATATTTGCAACCCCTTCTAAATAAGCCTCCAGAAGGTATTTTATACTTTTGTACTAATGTTTCTCATCCAAAATACTTATTTTTCTACAAACACCAACTATTTTCCTCCAGACATGAGGGATCACTTTGTCCTTTCTGCTTTCCCCGAAATACTCCCGTTATCTAAGGAATGTTCTTGCCACAAAAGAAGAAAAAAAAAGAATAGTTTACTCTCTGGGCATTCAACTTTAGCGCATGAGTTAATCTCTTTTTGGGGGGCATTTGGGTACACTTTTGACCAGAACAATAGCTGAAAGGGTAAACAAATACTGAAATCCTGACTTTTAACACATGTGTATCAACCAAAAAGAAAAGAATGGAATTACAAGGCGAACAAATGCAGACTTCAAAATGTCCTCTGCATCGGGTCAAAAGGTGGCAGTGTTGTGTTATGATGCGAGCGTCCTCGGTCACAGCACATACCCATGGGGCCAGGATTTCAACGAGGCCATGCATTTTGCCATGGTCAGAGAGGAGTGCAGGGCAGATGAGAGGAGAGGTTTAACGCTCCCTTTCAAGTCCCTCTCACCAGCTCTGCTTACAGCTAGGATCGACCTGGCGTTGCCATGGATACATCCAGGCCATCAGCAAGAGAGGATGCACAAAGCCCATTACTCAGAACGTGCATACAGTCACACAGGCACACACATTAATAGATGTGCGCGCACAAACACACCGAGTGGGAAACAACATGTGAAAATATTCACACACAGACTTTATTTCATGTATTTTTTTTTAATTTATGCAAACCTCAGAAATTTGACTAGACTCAGGATTTAAAAAGAGAGACATAGTCAAGAGGACAAATTGAAGATTATGTGTGTGTGTGTGTGTGTGTGTATGAGTGTGGGGTGATAACACACACACCGAGGCACAGATATTACTTGCTTGGAGGCAGTGCTCAATCAACAGTCTAGCATTCATATTCTTAGATTATTATGGGATTTGGTGTTTTTGACCTGTGCAGGAAAGGCAAGGAGGGAGTGAATAAGAACAGAACCAGCCCATTTCCAGAGGAAGCGGAGAGGGGAAAAAGGCAAAGACCAATGGAAATGATGCTGTTCTAATAAACACAATGTGCCGTCCTCACCTTTCAAAAGAAATCACTGCTCTCTAGGATAAGCTCCCCTGCTGGCAGGAAACAATATGCATGGAAAAAAAATACCCTGCTTTTTCTTAAGTGAGATGTTGTGGCTAAACAGCACATTTCTCATTTAAGGAGGTGTAGAGGTGACATATTACTCCATGGCCTCTACTACAATAAAGCCGTGATAACTAGATGGAGGTTATCTTAAAAAAATATATACAATGAAGTCACTAATCTCAAGAGGGGGGATCTCTTCAAGAATGTGGCAATGAGTACTGGTACCAGTCATAAAAAACAGTAAAGGGAGAGAGAAAAGAAGGAGGAAAAGTATTATTCTTCCACCTTTTTTCACTCACAACATAAATATCTAAGGTTTTTTGTGTTTGTCACTCAACTCGATAAGCTTAATTTAGTTTTATAAATATAATTAATGCAAACCCTATGACAAGAACTATTTAAATCTGTGGTTTGTTGATTTTTTAAAATATCATTTATTGATCAGTTACAAGAACAGATAAGAGAAATAAACAAATCTTATATATGACGCAGTAACACGCTCAAAAAAGTTCTGCAGGTGTATATTGTTTGTCGATTTGGAGCAATCTTTGTGATTGATTTTCAATTGCTTTTAAATGGGACGCAGGCTTTGTGTTTATGAGCCCCTTTTTTGTAAATTGTGCAGAATGACGTCTGTTGTTCTTCAACTGATCACAGAACACACGTTGATGTGTTTAGCCTGAGTTGAGCTCTGCTGAGTTTCCAAAACAAAGCTAATATATGGCTCTCTTCTTCTATTACAAAGTTTTGGTTGGAAGTAAGCACAGACTGTAGTGAGTAAAAATGGCTTCCCACGGTATTCCTTGGCCCATGTGATCATATTGGACATGGCTGTAGGTGCTACCTTACACAGCATCACCTGAGGGCTGAAAGACTGCACCCATCCAACAGTGGATTACCAGTTTTGGCCTTTATCCACACAGTTTTCACACTGTTTTGCACACAGTGCTTTGCCATCTCTGACTGATTACCGTCATTCTCCATGATATTGATGACTTTCTGATGGAATTTTATCTAAAGCAAAAAATTTGTAAAGTTGACACAGTGATACCAAAGTACCTGGAAACATACATGCCACGTCCGTATGTTTGAAAAAATAGATACTGCCGAGAGGATAACAAACAAGATTCAAAAGGCATTATATTGTGATGAAGATTGAATTACAAATATTGGTTCATATATCAGCAGGCCACAGGAGGCGGGCAGTACACTGAATTTCAAGTGACGTTGATGTTTATGACATGCTTGAAATTAGAAGAAGTGGTGGAAGTAGTGGAGGATGTGTGATGACACGTTTCTAACAGGCTTGAAAGTGCTTCTAGTGCATTAGACCAGACTTAGATAGATATACAGACAAATGTGGATAAGGTCAGTGCACTTAACACCACACTGAAGTCTGGTATGGATGCCAGATGGGATTTCAGCTGTAGCAAACAGCAGGATTCGACGGAGATATCATAAGCCTGCTTTTGAAATCCATGAAAACCAAAGCCTGTCGTGATCGAAGTCAAGAGCAGGAAAGAGCCTTTTCTCTCCGGCTCTGATTGACAGGGAAAATGCAAACAGAGCGGGTCAGAGGGCAATCACAGCGGACCTCTGACTGGCTCCTTTTCCTGCTGCATTATGCTGTGGCACTCCCTTGCCTCTGAATGTGATTATTACGTCCACTAACCTGTTACCTGTACACTGAGGTCCTTTCCATCCTGCCTTTTCTATTCACCTACTCTGAGTCCACCTATGCCAACTTTAACTCTTATTCTCTTCACTTTGTTTTTTTCCATCTCAGTGTCACCAAGCAGAGTCAGAGAAGGATAGTCAAGAGGGAATTATCTGGCACATTGGATTAATATGTCCAGTTTTTCATTTAGGTATTCAGGTATTTTCATTAAGATAATTTATTAGTAAAAGCCCAGAGCTTTTGTAAAGGGATTTCAACACTAATATTAACAATTTCACCATTCAGGGTGTATACTGGGAATACTGGGAAAGGCTCTAGTCTCCAGAAAATGGATGGATGGATATTAACTATTTCCACGTCTGCTTACAAAACATCCATTATCAGATAAGTTCATACATACCGGTAGATATTTATTAATTTTCAACAAACCTCATATACA
>CAJRST010033334.1:6818098-7006658 GCA_907169785.1 Menidia menidia
CCTTTCTGTTTACACTGTCAAAACATATTAAAAGGCCAATAAGAAAAATAATAAGAAAATGTGCATGCACAGTGTGTACACACACATATATATATAGATACATATATATATATATATGTGTGTGTGTACACACTGTGCATGCACATTTTCTTATTATTATTTTCTTATTGGCCTTTTAATATGTTTTGACAGTGTAAACAGAAAGGTATTCTTAAGTAGGTGACATATTTTTGTTGTCTTGCTAATTCAAGCTAATTGGGTAGTGGGGCTGCTGTTCCATCATGGACTGGCAGTATATATTTTCATGCTAGATTTCCTGAACAGCAGTATTCAATAAATGATACAAAGATTTGTAGAATTTCCCACAGGATCCTCATTAATATGCTGTTGCTGTCGCATGCTTCATTGGACATCACTGCATATTTATGATCTTTTCATGTCACTATAATATGTCATCCTCTAGCGTACTTTTTTTTTTCCAAATAGGGGATTACTATAGTTTGTAGAAATTTACAAACATCCAATTCTTTTTTTTTAAAGACAATCTTTTCCATCTAAGGGTGAAACACTGGTAATTCATTTCCCTAATAAAATACTTCCAGCAGTTCTATGAACAGTCTCAACTTGACCTTGTTCATTCCTCTCTTAATTATTTCATGTACAATAAAGCATTGCCATCTTCATGAAGTATTTTACTACTATGTGAAAACCTCAATCTGTTGGGCAGTTGTTTCCAAGAGGAGCCCGTGCAAGCTAAATGCTGGCAAAAGGTTAAAGTAGTAATTACAGACAAAAAACATTTCTGAAAGAAAAATGTTAAAAAGCCTTTCTTGCCAGCAACTGTAAACCCCTTCGTGAAAAAGTTAGTCTTGTAGTCATTTTCACACAATGATATACATGAATCTGAGATTCTCCACTATGCACTGTTTTGGAGGCAGGGCAACGCAAATATATTTTTATAGCATATTTTATGTACAAGACCATACAAAGTGCTTCACATAAAATATAAAAAAGAAAAATGCATAAAAAGAAAAAGTTTAAAAGCAGAAATGTAGAATAAAATAAACAAAATAAAGTAGGGCAGCACAGAGGAGATAATGCAAAAGAACTGTCAAAGTGTCAGTGTCTGCATTTTCCTTTTAGTACATCAAGAACATTTTCTACCAATCTGTATTGATGAATGCGACCATGTTCTTTTCCATACCATATAGAGTTGGAGGAAAAACAAATCTGGTGGCCTGTTATCTTCACACATTTGTGACAGGATAGCTGGCTGGGTAATACGGAACAAAAGTCATACAAATAAAACAAAACTGTATTGTATACAATACTGTATTGTGGTAGTTGCCGAGCCGTTTTCTTTTTCTCAGTCCGTCAGTCGCTCCAATTCTTACACGGTCAAACAGATCACTTCGACAAAATACGGGGGACCCTTTCAGACAGCAAATGAGCATTTGCTCCTATCCCATCCCTTCTCCTCCATGGGCCATTGACACTTAGCCAAGGTCACATCAACGTGTATCCTCCCAGCAAACCACGCATGAGCGTCCTAATGGAGGCACCTGGTGCCCTGCGATTCTCACTTCATTATTCAGCAATACTCCTGCAAACAATCCTCAGGAAAGCTGAGACACGGGAGAGGAGGAAGACAGGATGAGAGAGGAAGGGTTGGAGTGAATAAGAGGCGGTTAAAGAAGCCAAGAGGGAGGAAAACGCTAGGAGAAGCAGAAGTCAGGAGCGGGATGCCTGAGCTTGGATTTATCTGTCATGTCAGATTATATGACACGCGCTCCAAGGCGGAGTTTATAACTAGATTATTGGAAGTACCTCGATTTATTTGCAAATCTAAGGCAGGCAAAAGTCGCAGGGGCCTGACACTCATCATTGTTTAAAACAATATTGCGTTTAGCTAATTTGCTAATCGGATTATATTGTTACTTCTAGTAAAAATAAAAGTTTGTCAGGGATGTGGACAGTTTGTCTAATTGGGGAGGCATCAGCTTCAGCTGTTGATTTTTCTTAATCGACTAAGGCTGTTAAGCAACTTCGGTTCAAAACGCTTTTATAATGGATGCTCACACTCCCTTAGGCATCCATCTTTCAATCCATCCATTGGCATGATCACTGATCAGCCTTCCGAATTACAGCATTTACTGCTTAATACATGCTGGTAGGCCTAAGAAATGCATCTCTTGTTGAAGGAAAATCAATTCCTTCTCTTAGAGGTGTAGGTACATGTAAGGTTTAAGTCCTACTTCAGTCAGCAAAACCTGATGAGGCTGTGAATTCCTTTCGACTTCACCAAAGCCTCAAACAGAAAACAGTCCCATCAAAGATTTTTTTGTCTTTCTCATTTGCAAATCACATTCACAGAGAACTTAAGAAACAATTACACAATATAAATGAAGACAACAAGGTTTAATTTTAGTTTTTAGACTAATGAGAACATCAATTTGTGTAGGCACTGGTAATCTGTCAATCAGAAATAGTTCAATTTCCTGTTATTGCTTCCCACTATTTATTCTGTGAAAGTGAATGAACAGCCTTAAAGTCCTCCCCATATTTGACATTTATTGGAAATTAACTGGACTGTAAAGTGATGTATAAAAAATCTTTGTTCTCTCATTTTGCATCTTTACAAAATCTTTACCACACAGTTATGCAATATCATACCTTTTCAAGACATTTTTTTAACTGTTCTTTTTTTTTTTTTTACTGTTTTACACCATTTATTAGGCTCACTGCATGCCAGTGTGCATGACTAAAGCAGTTCAGACTTGTGTTGTGCTGAAACTGCTCAGTGTATGTTTCTTGGTCTTGTCGAGTTAGATTTCCTCCATGAAATGTTACAGAAGTACAAGGGAGGGGGGGGGGGGGGGGGCAGCAGATAATTCATACAGAACACAAACATGTTCTGCTGCCACCAGATTAATGGAAACCAGCGAATGTCTGATGGGGCTTTATAAATCAGGATGGAGTCATTACAATAACGCCCTGTTGCAGTGACACAGTGAAATTAGTGATATTGTCATTATAACCCTTTCCCTCTCCACAAAACACTACTGAGGACATATTCATATTTATGTCCAAATGCCACAGGTCTGGGGCGCAAACCGATCATGGGGCGGGAAGACTTAATAGGCTCATTCAAGCCACCAAACAGCTGATGAATGCTGTTAATTAGCTGTAGCCATCCGCAAAACAATAGCCGTTTGTCTTTCTGGACATCTGAAACAACAGAATAACTCTACACCAGGAAACTCGTAAAAGGAGGTAGAGAGCAGCTCTCGTTGTGAGATATATATACCTCCCTAATTAGACAAAGTGTTCCTTAAAAATGAAAGTAAAAGATCAAAAGATCATTAGAAAAATTAATAGAAGAGGAAACGATTAAAAGATTGTGCCTTGTGTGTTTTGTGGAGATAATGTACAGGCTGTTATCTGCTTTACCGAGTTTGGAGGCCATAAAATTTCTCTCAGCAACGAGGGCTTCAGCTCCTCTCAATGCCACACGCAAACATCACTGGATTGTAGCTTCATTTGCAAAACACAATGGAAGCAAGACTGGTCAAATAAAAGACCTGATGCAGCATGAGGTGGAGCGCTGGATGGAGCGATCTCTTGTTATCACCTGCCTTCTCGCTACAACGCACAAAGCACTAAGGTATCAAATGAATTCATTGTTTGATGGACAAAACTTACATATTTGACATAAACGAACAGTCCAAATTGCATCATACTCTAACTTTTATCACAATGTGCAAAGAGAACAGACAAAAAACTCCAGATCCAGAGATCTAAAGTACGTCATCACGGCAGTAACATCTGCAATAATGTGCTGCAAGAGCAAATAATAAAAGAAAAACACTGAAGTCCAAATAATAACGGACTGGACTTTCGATAAAATAGAATTACACCTAACCTTTTTCTTTTTAAATGGTATAACATCTGTTAATGCATCTCTTACCATATTTTGTATTAGCCTGCCTAATAGGTGAAGCAAGCTGGCTCTAATTCTATGCCTCAGGAAAAGCTGAAAAAAGCCTGTCCACATTTCTGTCATGGTCAGTCCCACAGAAACGGGACCAATGTGATGGGACAGAAAAAGTGGGCTCACTCTGAATGCCTTGTGGCAGATGTAGCTGAATATATTGTGCTAATTGTGCTTCGCTTTGGTATTTTGCATGTTAAGCTAATCTGCATTGGCGTGGACAATTAGGCAACGGCACGCTAGAGGCTTCATAGAGAGAGCTTTATCAGTGACAAGATGGACGGTAATAATAAACAGCGTAAAGCAAGCTATAAATGCTATACACACCGTCTGCACAGAGGGAAGTTTCTCTGAACACTAAGTGTCCATGGCTGGCAGTAAACAGGCTGAGCGGGTGACCTGTCAGTTTCTGCTAAGCATGGCGATTTGGCAAAATGTCTTATACGACAATAATCATGCTCGCAAAGCATTGTAGACCTCCATTGTTTGCAAAGACAAGAATGGAATTTGGATAGGTCAAACGTTGTTACAGACATTGGGCTTTGCTGTCAGTCAGAGACAATCTTACAAAATACAGGCAGCTTCTTAAGAACAGAGTAAGTTGGAATACAGCCTCAATGGTAATACACTGCCTCGTAGAATTAAATCACTGTGGGTTTTTCCATGAGTGATGGCCTCTGATAAAAAAAACAAAAACATTTGGCATCTCTATATGTCATATCATATTCTACATTATACATGCTGACACGGCTGCTTGTTAATGCAGGCCTCTGCTCTGATCTATGTGTTTACATGTCACAGGAAATAATTGTTATCTCATTGTGAGATTTGCTGTGATCAGGTAATATTGATTATGTCAAAACTGCAAACAATTAGCCAGATCAATCTGCTTGAATAAGACAATTCCTTGATTTCACTTTCTTACGCTGCCTATACCAATCTCAGTAACCACAATCACATTCCCTAACCACTTTGTTCAAGTGCACCTGGTCTTCCGTACATACCAACCTCTGTCAGTTTGGCAGTGGTTTCGTATGAATAGGCATTTAATTCTGTCTTTACCTCAGACATCAGGTTATGAACATCTCTTCAGTACACTGTACAGTACTCTCATCCAATTTATTTTCTCTCACAACTAGTGTATCTGTTGTTATTCAGGTCTTCAAAGATATCTATGGGGATCTCATTTAAAAAAAGTGTCAAGTTAGATGGCCACCTTTATTGAGATTGTTAAAGCCGCAGGCTTTGTTTTAGTGAAAGGGAGACTTTTAAGAGACTTGCTCAAGGTCCTGCTTTAGAAACTAAGGGCTTTCAACACTGACTAAAACTTTTGTTTGACAGGAAAGGACCTGGTATATTTTGTTGCAACAAAGAGATGAAGACAGCACTTCAAAAGAGACTATCCTCCTCCCATAAAACATCCCCGGGAGTTGTGTGCTCACGCAGGCAGACCCAGAGTTGGTCCTATGTTCATGAAGGCACCTACTACCTGAAATGATACAAAAAAAGAACAAAAGGAAAACTGACTCTAGTGTGTGTGAGACTCGCATGTGCATGTGAGGGGGGATATGTATAAATATGACCCTTGGGTGTGACAGTTATTATAAAACAGAAAAAACTTTGCTTTTTAACATAACTCAAGATGTTTTGATTTCTGACCCTTGCAGAGCGAGATTATTATATAAAGAATTTCTTTGTAACATGTTGCCAAAAACTAAGTGCCATTATGGTGGTTGTTCTTTAGGAATTTCCATATTCCTTTTCAATTACTGACCCGACAACAATGATACCTGAACCCAACCAGGAAGCGACTGAAGTGCGATATAATTCACTTTTACGTTCTGTCAAGCACAATTAAGCTCCAAGGACCGTTAGACCTGGGAGGGGGTGGTGGTCACTACTGCCAAATGATGATCAAACTTTTCTTCTATGAAGTTGTGGAGACTGTTCTGGGAATTGATGCCATGTTTAGTACTTTACATTTACCTCCAAAGGCTTTAATGACTTGTAGTGGGTGAAAAGATTAGAGAGCTATCAACTAGCGAAGATTAGGATCTGGACAGGTCCTGACAGGCACTCACTGTATGAGATTTACCATTTCCACATCCCAAATAAGGGCCTGGCTGCTGATTAGAAAGGGGCAAAATCAATACGCCCTCTTCGTTCCCATGCTCAAACGGAGCACAAGGCACTAAAAGAGGGTCAATGATTTAGCGGATCTCTTGCTGACGGAAATTAATAAACATGAGAGTGCACAACTGTGCTGTGGAATGTATGGGGTTTACATCAGGGGGGTGAGAATGATGAGGGAAGTTAATTCAGCCAGCAAGGTCACTTCTATTTCGTTATGGGAGAGCAATCATTCCCTTCTCTTTCAGTTTTGATTTCTTGCCATCTTGTTTATTGCCTCTCCTGGGTGATACTTGTAAATATCCTCATTAATTTGGATTAAGCCATTTGTTGCCACATTTTCCTTTTTTTTTCTTAAAAAAAAGCATTTGACTACATATCCAATGAACCAGCTTCAAGTCTCACATTTCTGGTGTCATTAACTTGCAGCCTCATGAGACACACACACACATACAGTTAAGAAATGGGAATTTACACAAGAGAGGATGAAGGTATACTAATAAATCTAGGATTTAGAAATAGCAATACTTGTAGAGTAAACTCACACGGCGTCTACATCAACAAGATGCAGTCATTAAACAGTGTCCTGCGGAGGCGCAGTGACAACTACAAGTAGTGTGGAATTATACCACTCAGCCAAATTTGCAACTAGAGGATATTTGCATCAGATGCAGAAAAACTTCACAGTGAAAACACAGCTTATGGGAGGAAGGCATTTTCTGCTATCTCTCTGATAAGGACAGTGCAACTTGCTTTTTTCCCCTTTAGCTAGTTTTTTTTCCACCTCTTTTGCACAATTCTTATAAAATAGTTTGATTAATACAGTATCTGAAAGCCTAAGATTATCCCTGTTTCCCTTGGTATATACTTCACAAAAAAAATCAAATAAATTCATTGATTTTAACTGAATTTTGCCCAAACAGACAAGCACTACCTGGCTGGATGATATAAGTTACCAAAGAAGAACAAACTGTACAGGGTTTCTCGGCTCATTAAGAATATGTGCTGAGAAAGCAGGCTGTTGTAGAGGGATGTTGGCTACATCCGGCTGAAATATTAAGTCAACCAAATGAAAACTCTTGCATGTTTTCCATCAAGCAGTGTCAACTAATGCAAACCACAAACTTTCAGGAGTATGCCTCTACATTTTTATGATGATAATGCCCACCTGTGCATCTGTTGTATCTGCATATTTGTTGAACATGAACATCCATTGTTTATATATGAGGGTCACACCGGTCCCCAGCTAATGAGAAAAACATTTAGCAAACAGAGAATCAGTGTAAATAAGCTGTGAGAAAATCCATCTCTGTGTTTGACCTCATATACTGGTTTATCGCTTGCGAGCTGCTGCTGCACACATTTTAGATCTCAACAGAACAATCTACTTTATATAGCAGCTGCCTTAAAATGTTTTTGGCCTATAAATTCATGATTGCACCTTATAGTGTGCAAGATACAACAGTGATATCTTAATATTTTGTGATTTGGATGGCTAATAAAACCAAAGACATCAAACTTTGAATCCATTTTTGCTTTAAATGATATCAAAACGGAAAATACAGAATGAGAAATTAAACTGTCTAAAGCCCAAATGTTCCCATATAAAAAAAAGAAAAAACAAAAGAAAGGACTTTTTAAACTTTTTGGTTATGATGCTCTGTTACGTTATTGTCTGTGATGATATTGCATTTAAGAAACCAATGTTAATATGGAGCCTTGGAATAAAATCTAGATAATTTCAGTCACTAATTCTGACTTTTGTTATTTTTGAAGACTGAAACAGTAAAACATACATAAGCAAAAGGCTTTACCGGAAATTTGGCTTCATTAGAATGGCAGACCTGAGATTAAAGCGAGTAAAAGAAAAGTACAGAAAAAAAGTAAGGTGACAATGGCTGGCAGGACATTGAAAGCAAATAGGCTGTATTCTAAAATACAATGCTGAAAACGTTTTTTTTTTTTTAGCAAATATCGTTCATCACTACCATGACTTATAGTATGCATCTACATTCTGTACACAAACACAGAACAAGAAGCAATAAGAAGCAAACTGTGAGGCTTTTTTCACTTTTTATTCGTACTCTGTTGTCACTTTAATGGTACCAGATATGGGTAACATCCAGTGATAGACACAATCAGATACCCTTCCCCTAAAAAGAATGATGAAATAAAAAATAAAAAGAAGAAGCTGATATTGGAAATAAAGCAGAAAAAGCTGCAGTGTGAGCAACAAGTCTTATGATTGTCAATATTGTTATGCACGACAAAAGCAATATAGAAAAGACTACTGAAGTAGATAACCAACTACTGCTTATTAGATAAAATGTTGGGTTTAAAAAAACACGATGAAAACCTTTTGTGTTTCCTGATGGACAGTTTTTATGACATTTATGGAAGAAAAATAATAATAAGAATCTTAAAAGGCAAAAGGTCTTTTAGCCTGCCTAAAAACGGTGTCGTGAGAGGAAGTGAAAGTCTGTGATTAAACACAAACAGAGTAATTGATATTCCTCACAGGACCGCAAGTCTCTGCCAAAAGAGAAATGGGGCTAAGACGGAGAAGAGGAGAAAAACGGAAATGTATTACTCAACGTCAGTAATGACCATAAACATATAAATCACAAGGAACTCAGGCTGTTACCAAGAAAATGAATCAGGCAGCGCTGTAAGGTGCGGGGAGGGGTTGTTGAAGGGGACGTGTGAGAGATGACGGCAGGGATGGAGCAACAGGGGAAGTGAGAAAATGAAAAGAAACTCCCAGGCTAAAAGAACACTGCACTGCAGGGTGTCTGCTGGAGCCACAGCGCAACTCACTCACAATTACCAGCATGTCTAAGCAGAAGATTTCTTTTAATAACCCACATGTGACGCCGGATATGCTCAGACTTGACTTTGCTTTTCCTAAGACATCCCACTTAAGTTAAAATCAATGACGGAGCAAAAGAGATTTAACTGCAGTCAAAAAGCAGGACTCTGCACCCCCCCATTGATGCCAATAAAGCTGAGCAGCAGACTACCAGTGACTCAGACATGATTACCTCGCCTTAAAAAACAATCGATGCTCCTAATAATCAGCGCGACTTTCCATTGGAAAACAAGGACACGTTCGCTCACTCTTGAACACAACCTCTGTTTCCAATGTTTACATTTACAAGCCAAGTAAGACACTGGAATGAATCAGTATTTTCATTCTGAACTGAACTCAAGATTATCCACAGGCCTTCTGTTTAAAAGAAAGAAGCACATGATACATTTAGGTTGCAGTACTAAATGGTGTAAATAAACCTTTTTGCTAATCAGAAGATCATTAAACACTTTGCTGTGTGTTTGATAGTTAACCCATTCTCTGTATAGTGCTTAAGAATGGACTCTCACCATCACCCTTTTGCAAATCATGACACACTTTGAATAAATTATTTGTCTGAGGATATTTATGAAGGCGTATGAAAAACTCAGTTTATGGGAGTTTGTTTTTTTTTGTTGCCTTTTTGGGCCCCTCTTTGTATGTTTCAATACAACATGTTAGTATGGATGTTAGTTTTAGAGCGTTTGTTGTTTGTCTACATCGTTGTCATGGTTCTTTTTCATATCTTGGCAGCCACTTAGAGTTCCTTTGCAAGTCTTTCTGATTGTTTGTTAGCTTGTTTGTGGATTTTTCCCTGATTGCTTTGTCTTTATTGTCATCAAAAGCACAGTTTCCTGGCAGCTATTCAAACTATTCAAGCTCTGAAACAGTGTGAAGACTCTTAGAAGGATGCTCGTTTCCCACTTTAAAGCTAAGATTTAAACGTGTGAATCCACATATGTGCTGTTCAGTGAATTTGACTCCTTACTCCTCAAATCTATCATTACACACAACACAAATGTGAAGAAAATTTAAAAAATCCTATAAAACCATTTGATCTCTTCAGATATATTTTTCAGTACACTGAGCTTAAGTGGGGTCTATTTTCTGTTGTTTTGCCTTGTAAAGTATCTGCTTTGTCAAACTTCAGTTTCAATTTACTCATGCACAGAAAGTGAGAAAAACTGTGATTTCAGCCTCCAAGATTACAACCTTTCATGGCTCGCCATTAACTGAAGAGACCAGCCTACGATGAGCACATGACTCCAAGCAGCAAATATGTGGCTTAGAGAAGTGACACAGAGATCTATGGCCAAAGCCGATATTACTGAATGATAATAATTCCAGCAAGACCGACAATAAACTTGAATTCAATTTCTGGCTATGTGGAATCTGTCTGACCATAACATTTGGAAGGACATTTCTGTGAGTCCCATGAGAGTTTTCAAATAAATGTAGTTTTCCGCATAACAAGACAGCCTTATCAAAGTGAACATCACTTATGCTCTGTGCCGTAATGAGTGAATTATCTCTAAACGCTTAAGTGCTTACTTTGTTAATTAAGCACTGTTTAATCCTCTCCATGTTTGACAGCACTGTTAGGGAGAAGTTATACTACTTAAGTTACCAATTGTCAAGTCTCCCACTTCATTCCACAGCCACATCTTATTGTCAGAAATGTTGTATAAAACGACAATGTTCTCACTGCAAACCATTTTAATAAAAGAAATGTATGAAAATGTTTTCCCCATCCTGACAATGTGGGGCCTTTCTTTTTTTAAAATCGAATTAACATAAATAATTAAGAAAATGAAGAAAAATATTAACTGCCCAAGAAAAAAGAGGAAAGCATAGTGGAGTTAAGCAAAGCAACTGCCTGAGTACACACAGCATTTCTGCTGTTTCTACACCAGCCGTTACCCCTGACAAGCCCCAACACTGGAAAACAGGCCCAGGAACAGCATGACAGTGAGTGGAACCAATAGTTTAACAATAACAACAACTCCTTACAAATTGGCTTTGAACAAAGTTGTACGATCCCCTTTTGTACATAATAGCTTGAAATGATTCAAAGAATCCATTTGAAATATTTGTGAATCTAGACAAATTAAAGAAGGATTGTGATCAATGGGACGCGTTGAGCAGAAACTGTGCGTAACTGAGAGCTTTATGACCTCTTTCTGCTGGAAGCAAGACACTGACTGCTAATCAGAGCATCACACAACCCCGCTCCAAAAAAAAAAAACACTTGAAAGATCACTTTAATAAAGAGTTGATGCAACACGAAGGTAAACCTGCCCCTGCTACAGGTTTCTCAATATGTCTTTATTTCAGAAGCGTTTTCTTTGGAAAATGTGTTGATAAATCATGGAGCCAGGGAGGTGTGATATAATACAGCATTAAAAAAACATAGATATCTTTTGAGAACCTCTACACAGAGATAACATTGAACTCTGCACATTCTTCCCCTGGATTTTCATCTTGAGGCAACACTCAGACCTTGGTTTTGTCGCAGACACTCGCTTAATTCGATTGGCCTGGCTTTATGTAACACATTTTTCCTGTTAAAGCCCAAACCTTTGCCAGAGGCCTCAGTCATTACCTACCGCAAAAAAGTCAGCCACAAATATTGGATAGAACTCCCCTGTTTGCCTTTTGTTTTTCCCATGCCACAAATTCCAATAGGAAACAGCAGGATATTGTCTAAAAAATGTACATGTGATTTAGGATTAAATCTCACAGGAACAGCGTCGATTTCTTCATCTTTTATAAGCAAAACTAGCCGTCTTTACCACAAGGTAGAAAGGAAGTTTATTAAAAAATAGACAGATCAAGTAGAAATACAAATTTTATGCCGGAGCTGAAACCATAATTTTATGCAGTCTTGATTTATTGGACTTGACAGCAAATCTGACTTAAGTTTCAAGCACATTTTCCCACTAAAGCTTTAATATTTCCAGCCAAGCTGCAGGTTCTCCTGGAGGAATTGTTTTGAGGAAATTATTCTGGCGCTTTTCTCTTATTTTCTCATTTGAACTTTTCTCTTAGATTTCAGCATTTTATTCTTAAGTCTTTTTGTCTCTTTTTAACCACTTCCTTGAACACTCGCCCAACCAGCCTTCCCTGCTGTTCCATCTCGTCCTTTTACCTCTTTTCCCCCCTCTATCTCACTCTCTCTAATTGTGAGCCTCACCCCAGGGATGCGCCTCTCCAATGTGATTGAGGCCAGACCACTCAAAACGGTTTTATTTCTTGCAGGGATTTTGTTTACATTAGTTATTCCCTCCACTTCTCGCAGTTGTTGTTTTTAACAGAAAACCCCCTGTGGCTAAACTTCCTCACGAGCTGTCATGTGGTGCGCTGCAGCAGAACTACTGTTTTCCTGCATCAATATATCTCCATTTGGCCTTCTCAGTGCCTGGAAGCTCTACAGCTCACCCAACACTGCGCCTCACCTCGCTAAACACAGTTACCGATACACCTTAATTTCAGCGTAAAGCTCTCGCGCTTGCTTGCAAATTTATGTCCGAACATATGCACGCTCATAAATATATACAGTTAATAATTTAAGGAGCTTATCTTTGCGATCAGTCTCCATATGAACTTTGCATTCAAAACATGACTGAAACAGAAACCTTCCTGTGAGCACAACCAAATAAATGCTTGCATCCTTTCATCCTCTGCACTGCTCCTGATAGAGGCATGAGCGGGATGATAATCAGAGTCAGCAGATGTACTTTTACGACGCTGGTTTACCTTAGATGGAGATATGCTTAATCCATGTTCGCACCCCAAGCAGCCACATCAACAAGTCGGAAAGAGCCTTGCTTCCAATAAACCAAAAATAACAGGCAGCCCTATCTGAGAAAGCCTGTGACTAAGTGTGTTATCTGACACAAAGACCAATAAGTTATCTAATATATATGCAAATTTACATGTATATTTATGCATTAAGGAAATGATTTTATCCAAAGCGACTTACAAGGATATATGAGAATTAACAATCAAGAAATTGTCAATTTCAAACAACACGCATTATAGAGGGTGTATTTGACAGGGAAACAATACGAATTAGACTAAAATAGAGTACTTGTGAGCAGTATTTATGAAATGGAGTTGCACTTGTTCTGAGTTTGGAAAATGTAAAGCCCTCCTAATGGGTTAGCCAAAGCTAAAAGCTGTATGAAAAAATAACCTCATGACAAAATGATTTGATGGAATGCTGCATATATGTAGATAATTTTACATCATGCCTCTAGCCTTTTGTGTTGCACAGTTTTGTTAAAGGAGGGATCGTCTGTGTTGCACGGGCAATTATTTGAAAGAAATTTATGTTTGTGGTTTTCCAGGTTGTTCCAACAGAGCTAAATCTTGGTCAGATTTAGTCATATTCCTTTGATTAAAACAGACCTCTGAAAGTTGTCTCTCACTGAGCAGCAGTAAGATGTCAACACCTCACTAGTTTCTTTGAAAAGTTTTTTGTCACATTTCAAACATGAATCTCTGCTACCCAGAAGTTTTTCTGTGATTAGACCTGTCGAGGTGCCAGTCACGGCTGATCAGTGGCAGGATACAGTGTGGAGCGGTGCAGGCAGTGAAGCACAACAACGAATAGTTAAGTCCTCTCTTCTCTTGTGGGGACTTTTTAGCTTTAGCGCATTCATTGGAAAACTTTCAAATTTGATAAACTCCGAGCACTCTGATCGATGTTTACTGCAGGGAAAGACACTGACTAGTCTCAAGTAAATCATGATACAGTTGAGAAATTACACGTTTTCAAAGTAATTGATTTAGTTTGTGATGTGATTTGAATCCGTCTGTTAACACTGTAACATTTCTTTGACACTGATATTCTTTTTGCTTCATAATTGAAACTCTACTAATACTAGAGTATATACCTTTTACCTTTCACTAATGTATAATCCAAATGATTTCCTGTGACATAATCCCACGTTGCACTGTAAACCCTGTCATAATTGGCCATCAGACGTTTGAACCTTTTTTTTCTTTTTTTAACACAGAATCAATAATTGATGCATGGACCACTTTCACTGGCAAATCTGACATTCAGCAGAAAGACTGGTTGATTTGTTGTTAAATGGTCTGTGACATTCAGTGATGTCGCACACCGTTATATTCTATCACCGACGTCTTCCTTTGACTTTGTGCAAGGATCTGCAACAAAAGCTTACTCAGCAGAACTTTAATTCCCGGAAATAGGCAATAAACTGTTTCATGGCAGATTTTTATTAAAGTATTTTACATCTTACATTTCCAAACTGGGTCACTCCGGTCATCAATGGATTGTTGTCTAGCAGTCCCTAAACCACGCTTAAGACAATCAAGACTGTTTTCATGTGTTGTTCCAAGATGGTGGACTTACCTACCAAGAACTGCAGCCTTCCTGTCTATCTTCAGTACACTTTTAAAGACCCACTTCTTCAAAGAGCATCTCCTATCGTAACTCTTACCCATACCTCTATAGCCCCTTTACTAATCTTTCTGTGCTTCCCTCTGTCTCCTCACTGTCACCACTGAACCTGACAAGGGATTTTCCTCCAGAGAGCTTATTGTCAGATTATTGATAAATGTAAAATTGTGTCTACTTTGTAAGCTGCTTCGGATAAAAGCGTCTGCTAAATGCATAAACATAAACATCTCTCAAGTGAACATTTAGGGATTCTCATAGATTATTTACTATAATGTGACCTAACAATATTTTCCCATCATCCTCACATTATTCTACGTGATTATTCAACAATCAAAGGTGTAAACATGTTCCATATTTAGGAGGTAGAGCCCCTGATCTTAGAAATGAATGGGGGGTTTCCCCAATATTACCTACTCAGTTTGCCTCAACTACTTGTTTTCTTGCATTTCCATTCCAGGACTGGCCACCTCCGAACATTAACAATTTGACCCTCTTATCGGCCAGGGTTCCCAACAGTCTGAGCCAGGCTGACAGCACACGGCTGATTAAACAGGGACTCACATAATTTGATAAACCGCTCTTTCACATGACTCCCAATTTCTGTTAGGACATCTTTTTTAAACAAAGAATACTTATGTGGAGTTGTGACAGAGCATGTATTAAGTACTCCTGAGTAGGATTTAATGGAAAAGCCCAGTCAGTGTGAAATGAAAAAAATAAAAAAATAAAGTCTGTTTTGAAAACCCAAAAGCAGAACTGACTCTTCAATGGTCATGCTTTCTTTTTATCATCATCTTTAAAAAGAAGAAAAATCAGTTTCTTATTATTTATTCATCTTCTAACTACGATTATAATTTTACAATGAATTAGTCAGAGATGGAAAATGTTTGTTTTAACCACTTGAACTACTTAGTTCTTAAAGTGTTGTAATTAATTGGTCGAGCCTTCTCTGACTTTGATTTTTTTTTTTTAAACAGAGCATCATCCGATTAATTCATACTAAAATGCCCTTTGTCGACAAAGCTATTGCATACGGTGTTAGATCATCTTGGTTAATAAAAGCTCTGTTAAGAACAGAAGGTTTTTTGTCACAAGTAATTTGTTAGATACTAGGATATTCTTACATTCACTACAGGATTTATACAGAGAATAAACCTTTACTGAAGAAATAAAGAGGCAGTTTTCAACGTTAGAAAAATACATTTTTCATCCCTTTTGAATTTTATGGAATGCACAAGCACTTGAGCATGCAACAAACCATCCAACGAGCCGAATGCACTTCTAAATCTATTAATGTTGCTAATATGTTGTGCTTTTTAATTGTATAACTCAAATACTGACAGCATATGATCAACCAATGAACGCTGGTGTCGCCCAGAACCTTTTGGGTAAGAGTCAGTGTCCCCCAAATAAATGCAAATTGCTTTAGGCCTTTATTTGGGAGAACACAGTGCCTCTAAAATGGTCATGTTTAACAGCATTTAGATAATGAACAAGCTACAGGCGCCTTGTGTATTCTTACAACTTCATAAAAAAGGGAGATTTCTACTGCAACACAGGATGAGACTGTCTTCTTCAGATTATTTTTCGAATTTTACATTGATTCATATTTATGTTGGGGACTGAACAAGATAAAATCAATCATTTCTGGGATATCTTAAATCTGAAACAAATCTAAAAGTTATCAATACATTTTTTGAATTCCCAGGACTTTCCTTGAGTTTTTTTCTCAGTGGACATTAAATTTAGCATGCAGATTAGAAGGTGAAAGTCTACCTTTAAATGAAACTCTGGGGCACCTAGTTGGAATTAAATACAGACTCTTTCATACCTTTGCTTTGCTGTAATAATACAGCAAGGGACAGATTCTCCAGATTGCAATAGAGAGTTATGGAAATGAGCCTCTGTGCTACTTTATTCACTCTTTCTTTGATGTACGATATCACAAACAGGTCTGCTTGTGTTTAAAGGAGGGAGTGATGAAAGAATATCACTGATTATGTTTCTTTTTCTTTTCTGAGCACTCTCTAACCTATTTGAGGGCATCATGCATATACGCTGTCTCTTTTGAATTCTCAAAAGGAAGACTCTTGAAAGACTTTATCATGCATATGTTGTGGAAAAGCTGCAATGTAGCAACTTTGAGAGGAAATACATTCATCTATAGAGAAATCAAACCAAATAAACAATTTTCTTCCCACCTACATTTACCACCCCTGTTACAGCTCAAACACGGTTTCTCATTGGACGCTGGTTTCTCAGCAGGGCCATTTGTTCAGGGATAGAAGTCTATAGAAACACTGTAATTCAGAAACTGACATATGTACTCTCCAGAGAAGGCCAATTAAGCAGAACAGCATGTACCTCTCTGCTTTGGAGGTTTACTTCTCCACAGGTCCTGAAGTGTTACATGTTGCATGCCTTTATTGACTAACTGCTTACTCACTAATGATGGCCTAAACACGCTCCAGTCTATCACATATAGAAAAAGTGGTATGATATGAGCAGCTCCTGCCTCTGCCCTTGGTAACACAAACTTCTATGGAAATTAGATCTGACTTTAAAAAAAAAAGGATGGGGCAGTAAAAGAGACAAGAGACTACAAGAGAGGGAAGGTAAGTGAGTACATAATATGTTTACAAGAATAAAACTGCTTACCGAGTTCCTTTTGTTGCAATCTTTTTATAAGCTTATGTTGTACTAAATAGTTACTTCTGATTGAGGAAACACAACCCATTTCTTCAGGGAAATATTTATGATCTAAAGAGTATTTGTTAAGCCAGAGGAAGGCTCAAATGGTATCCTTTGTATAAACTTCTTTAAGCTCAAAACCTTCTATCTGAACAGATAGTGTGAAAATGGCTTAAAGGACTGTCAGGGGTTGTAGGGTTATGTCAGCATTGAATAAACATAGTGAGAGAAAAATCATTATCTTCGCCATTGCATTTCTCAACAACTTATCAACTTAGTAAAAGGGTACAATGCAATGGAAATTTAATTTAAAAAGCTGTTAGACCCGAGCTGCAAACCAGGTTCACAGGAATAAAATCCTCTGAAAGAATATAGAAAACTTGCATTTTCAAAGATCAAGGGGTAGATTTACGAATGCTTTGTGCTTGCTATGAACCCCAAAGGCATTTGGGCATTCGAAAGAAAATATGGACTGCAATTACTTTTAAAGATTATGCAACCTCTTGTAGTTGTTGGATTAACTACATGTGAACGGTAAAAATAGCATCCGCGGTGGCATGTTCATGTTGCAGAAGGTGGCTTTTAAAAACCTTCCAACTATTTTTACATTTTCAATTAAGCTATCCAAACTGTCACTGAGCAAGAGGCTCGGTAGGGCACGTTCTGAGTCCATCACAGGGCCACGCAAACACACGAGACACACAACCATGCATGCTCACATTCACTTTGGTGATTTTCAGAATAAGAAGAAGCTGCCAATTAAGCTAACATGAATTTTCTCTCTTCTTTCATGTAGCCTGTTGGGGAGCTTCTCCATGTTATTGCCTAAAAGGTGTGATTTTGCCATGTTGCGTAAGTATCTTTGTAGTTTCCTTTTCATTGTGAGGAAATCAGAGGGGATTTGAGTAAGTGCATGCATGTTTAACTGAGCATTGCACTACATATTTTAAGTTTAGTTTTTCGCATGGCTGGGATAGTTTAAATCCTCATTTGTTTGTTTTAAAGAAAGCACCATAAATTTTGTAGCAGGATTTTCAGAAACATTTTCACCTCAAGGGTTATTATCAACTTTTATCAAAAGGCAGAAAGGGCCCCATGCGCCACCTGGTAACAACATATTCACAAGCTTTCATTTTCTGGTATAATATGTTTTTGCAGATGTCCAAAGGTCACAATAAGGCACAATGATAGCTGGCTGTTATGTAACTGCATACATTCATCCTAATAGTCGTGTATCCTTACAGTCGGCTGATAGCATAGCTTTAAACACTTAGTCTTGCTAGTCAACAGTGAATCAGAAAGCAACATGACTACATTTAAATGCAGTTAAACTGCACTCCTTGACAGTCATGGATAAATTAAACTGTCAAACAAGGTAGCTATTTTTCTTGATCTCAGCCAGACAGGGCATCTTAAAATCTCACATGAACAGAGGATCACATAAACATGGAGAACTTGGTTACGTGCCCTGTGATCAGACGATAAACAAGCAGCGCGGGTAAACTGGCTGTCACCTCTGAAAAATGCTCCTCCATTTAAATAATACTCAGCGTGGTCTTACTGGTATTTATCAACAGGAACAGACAAAGAAACAATAAAAACGTACATTTATGCAAAAATCTATAAACTATAATATATACACAAACACTTGGGTGATCGCAACATTTACAGTAGATGCTTTTGGCCGTGAGCAAGGTGTTTAAACCCCTTAAAGAGCTGGGACAAACTTTAGTTTAATCTCTTAAAAATATTATAAGGCTGAATATTGGAAGTCATTAATCATCTTCCTGCTGGTGGTGACAGATACAGAACTATCTAGAATTTGCATATTTTTGCCTTGTTCCTTTGTAAACCAAATCATTTGCACATGTGTGCTTTACAATCTGTGAAACTCTGTTGATATGTCGCTCATCTCAAAGTACACGGAACTACCAAGGGGGAGCTGATGTGACATGGGATAAAAGTCAGAAGGAGGAGCAGTGATGCTTCCTGACTCTGTGGGCGACTTATGTTGCTCAGAGATACACGGATATCAACAAGCACACTCAGCCGGAGGCTCACACAATCTCAAACATATGTCTTTTTTTTTTCAAAGGCTGGCAAGGTGGTAAAAAGGAACACATGGGTTTAACGTTACGAACAGCTTTCTTCTTTGCAAAGGACCAAAAAGCCAGCCTCATCTCAGTGTAGGCAAGAGGAAAATTTCACGTCTTTAATTTAGATAAATTAAATGAGAAATCTTTTTGGCCCCAGGGTGCAATTAAAGACAGTTGTGGACAAAGTAACACAGGCAAGTTCAACATGAAAGTTAAAAATAAATGACCAGAGGTTACCACAGCTCAACCAAGGACGTTTCACAAGTACTGATCCTGGAATCGCATATTTTAATTTTCAATTTTAGCAATGCTCAAAACAATGATGAAAAGGGCTTGAATGTTATCCATCTCTTTAATGGCAATCATACAGTCGGATATTGGGTTCTTTTCACACCAAAGCAGGTTTCATTTGAGCTCCGATAAGCTTTTAATACTCTTCAGTGTACAGAGCACATGTGCAATTTAAAACTTGGTGTAAAGACCAATAAGACAAAACCCTAGACATTTTCAAATGCAAAGATAAAGCCTCCAAACTTACCATCAATCAATACTTTTGATGACTTTGAGAATAAGTAAGAACCTAGATAAAATGATTAAGTATTTTACCGGCTGAATCTATACGGCTAACTTTCAATAACTGGAGAAATTACTTTACCTTTAGAATGAAGCACTTTACTTTGAGGCAAACAACAAAGACATTCGCTATCAGTATCTTTTTAATTGTTTCATGGATTTGATATTTTGCTACGGGCCACTGATGTTCATCACAAACCACTTAGTTTAAACGCCATTGTATAATTTATGTTCATGCTTTGACCATGATTTTCTTTTCACCAAATGATTCTCGGCCTGCCTCTACATTAGCTACATTCTCAAAGTTGACTTCTTTTGTCAAATGAAAATAAATTAATCAACTTTTGCGAGGAATTAAGAGGGCAGGATTATTGTAAATTCCCACCATCAGAAGCACATTCCCTTTACATATGATTTTCCATGTACCAAACAACCTCAGGCGGAATTATGGTTTTTCAATTTTCTTCCTTTGTAAAAAGATTATTGGTACAATTATAAGCAGAAGCAGGAACAGTCCTTCCTTTTATCATTTGGCAAGACAAAATGAAGGTCAGCATGTACTCTGTTTAACACCTTTGTGTCTTTGTGTGATGCGAGGAGAAGAAAAACTGAAAGATGAAAAAGAGAAAATAACCGCAGGAAATATGGATTGTCCGTGTCAATGTGTGGCCTTCCAAGGTGTGTGCAAGTGGCGTCTGTCTGGATTACAAACATGATGAGCCTCTGTAATTTGTGGAGCGCTGCCGAGGAGAAATGAGCAGTTGTTGCATCCAGTCATGCAGCTCTACACCCCCTCCAGTTTGGCTAGTGACTGAGCTTTGTTTCCCAGTCAGCCATGATTGAAGGATGCTGTGCCGATAGGCTGTTAAAGGTCATCGTACTCATCAGCTGCCCACTGCCTTTCAGTTTGACGAAGTGCAGTCTAAAGATCAAACATCTCGCTGTAAGGCCAGGTGTTTGGACTTTCTAATCGTGCCGAAAAGGTGTACAGGAAATACTGTTTGCTGTAAATTAGTGACGCGACGGATGAGTGGTTGTATCAAATGACTGAAAAATGTCCAATAACTGCGCAGCTTCAGACGCAAGCGATAGCTTTCAGCTTAGGTGGGCAGCAGGACGAGCTTCTCCGGACTGAGCTACAAGCTGTCTCCACCATGATTTAATTTTTAATCTAAATGAAAAGAGGTTTGCGCGGCGTGAGGAAAAGGGAAGAGGAAGGGAAAGACGTGAGAAGGCGGCGAGAAGCAAATGCCAACAGGTCAGTGGTGGAAAGCCTCAGGCTGAGATCCACAGACGCAGAGCTCATTAAAAACAGACGGACTTCTCCGTGCAGGGGGACAATATTGGGAGAAACCCAAAGGCCCTGTTTTTTTCTTTCCTTTTTGTGAGGTAGAGCGGTATAAGACATAGAAAACAACAACAATTGAGCAAAAAAAAAAGGCTAAGGAGGATTTGGGGCGAAGACATCAGTGCAGAGGGAACAGAGGGAGAGCAGTAATTTCCTTGCTCTCAAAAAGAAAGAAAGGGGAAAGAAGACAAGAAGGAAGGGCAATGATCAGGAGAAACTGTGCAGAATGTCTCCTGAAGATATTAATCAGTGATTTACAGAGTGTTTTTTTCTTGCCAAAATGCACTCAGCTGTCAACTACTCCAAAAAAAGGCATACAAATAAAGAACACCTTCTGTTGTTCTCTCATCTTTTTTATATCAAGTGTGACCAAAAATACAAAATCGACCATGAAATGCTTTTAACATCAAATGTTTAATAGACAAAAAGCAAACCTTAAAACAACAGAAAATGTAATCTCAGAAGAATTCTTACAAGCAAATGCTACAAATGTATGTATTTTTCTTTCCTTCAGTACCTTTGAATTGCTTTCAACACCTTGTGAGGTGGCTGTACAGACACTTTCACAGTACACAAGATGGAGTCTGCAGACATACAGGTGAGCTTGTCAAGCCCACAGATATGCTGAAGGTTAAGACGCTTATCTGAGCGGGTGGATGAATCCCTGCCCTTTGGTCCTCTGCCTCTCTATTGATTGCAAAAGCCTTTGAGTCACAATTGTTTAAATGAGCTCAGTTGCTCGGTTGGAAGAGAGGAGGGATTCTTAAGACAACACAAATACACATGCAGAGACACACAGACTGCGCTCATCGACATCCCAAGGGTCTCCTCCTCTTTCGGATGACGTCTGGGAGTCGGAGAGCGGTGTGTAAATGTAAGAGGGGAAATAACCGAGTGTCATGGCTTTCCTGCCAGACCGTCACTAATTGCGTGTTTGTTACTCTGATGTTCATTACTGCGTGGTGGCGCTCAACTGCTGCTAATGAGAATCGAAGAAATATTGCTTTTATTGCACACTGGTCATGTGGGGGTATTTCTTAATAATGACAGCTCTTTAGATAATGGCATGGAGCATGAGAGATGTGATTATAGAGGAGAACGGAACTGACTTCAGGTTCTGTAATATCAACAATTAACTTAAAGGAAATTCACTGTGAAAATGTGCCCAGAAATGAAAGAGTAATGAACAGATGAGGTTGGATTTTTTCTCTCCATTTGAGATGATCTATGGTTTTTATTGAAAATATTATCATTGTTGCCTCAAAGAATATTATTTGACGATAGCATCATAGTTTGATTAATTCAGGACTCAGTTTTTTCTTTCCACCACTTTTTGAACTTCTAACATGCACATAACTGCACATATGCACTCTGACATGGAAGCAACCTGATTATGAAATATATGAAACATGTCTTTTAAGTTAGTGTAAGAAAGGTGCATTGTAATTCACTAAATCGTAATATATATAATCTGGATGACATATGTTATAAAAAAAAGATAGGAGCACTACCGGTATTGCATTTCAAATTATCCTTTTTAAGCTAAAGTTAGATATTGTTAGCTGAGAGACAAACTGGTGATGAGCTAAATTAATTTCCATCTTTGTTTTTCATCTAAATCTTTGTTTCCAAGTCCAGTCATAGCATTTAAACCAACTGGAGAGAATCTTCACTTCACATACTAGTCAGAAATTATTAAAACAAACCTTCTTACTCAGCAGTGACAGACCCACAAGTGCTAAAATCTTTGCAATATCCACTGAAAACCGGATTTATTCAAATAAATTCGAAGTACAATATCCTTATTTCATGTATCCATTACTTTTATATAAATTGATGCTGTTGAGATGGTTATTTAAAGCAACAATTTGACAAAGATTAGAGACAAAGCATACAAAATCTACAAACAAAGGTCCATGTCTAATAAGTATGGACACTTCAGTGGAAAATCTCAAAGGCAAAAAAAACAGCAGACCGAGTGGAATTTGTCAGTTACTGTTTGGAGGATTTTCTCAGATGTGGCTGTCGGTTTAATCCCTGTAAATGCAGTTCAGAATGCAAGACAAATAACATCCTGAAATCAGAAGAAAATAACATTTTAAACATTTATTTCATGACAAGCTAAAGCTGAGTGGTTGTGGACCACAATGATAACCGTCTTTCTAAACAAGCTGTGAGGATCTGCCATTAAAGGGAGAGAAAGTGTGGCATGCAATGGACCCAAGATGCTTTGCCAGGCTGAGAGATGACAATAATTGAACATTTCCTCCCCATCTATCTCAAAGAACACCATGCGATCATTTAGCATCACACATGTCTTTAATATATGCCCCATTACTGCCCAACAGCTCTATCCAAGTAATAATGTAATACAAGCACATCATGGAGAATATGTGAGCCTAAATGAATCCACCCCTCCCAGTCACAGGAATACTCACATTCCTCGAAGCACAGGTCGAGGAGGTGGAGTTGCAGCTATCTTTGACTCCAGTCTTGTAATCAGCTCTAAAGCTAAATTGAACTATAACTCTTTTGAAAGCCTTGTTCTGAGTCTTTCCCACCCAAGCTGGAAATCACTGCAACCTATTCTATTTATTATAGTGTACCGACCACCCGGTCCATACTCTGAATTCTTATCTGAATTTGCAGAGTTTTTGTCAACTTTAGTCCTTAAAACGGACAAAGTAATTATTGTAGGGGACTTTAATATCCATGTGGATGTTGAGAATGACAGCCTCAGTACTGCATTTATCTCTCTGTTAGATTCCATTGGCTTCTCTCAGAGTATTCATGAACCGACTCACTGTTTTAACCACACCCTTGATCTTGTTCTGGTGTATGGTATTGAAATTGAACATTTAATAGTGTTCCCACATAATCCGTCTTTATCTGACCACTGTTTGCTAACTTTTGAGCTTTTACTGCTGAATTACCCTCCACTGGGTAAAAATGTCTACTCAAGATGCCTGTCTGATAGTGCTATAGCTAAATTTAAGGATGTGATTCCATCAGCTCTACATCCATTATCAAGTCGTACAGAAACAGAGGACTCTTATGTTAATTTCAGTCCTTCCCAAGTTGATCATCTTGTTGATTGTGTTGAAGGCTCGCTGCGAACAGCTCTTAACGCTGTAGCCCCCCTAAAGAAGAAAATTCTTAAACAAAGACGGTTAGCTCCATGGTATACTAGTGAAACCCGCAAATTAAAGCAGATATCTCGGAAACTTGAGAAGAACTGGCGTTCAACCAAGCTGGAAACGTCTCGTTTATCTTGGCAAGATAGTCTTAAAGCTTATAGGAAGGCCCTCCGTGATGCCAAAGCAGCATATTACTCGTCTTTAATTGAGGAAAATAGGAACAATCCCAGGTTTCTTTTCAGCACTGTTGCCAGGCTGACTGAGAGCCACAGCTCTATTGAATCAAGTATTCCAATAGCTCTCACTAGCCATGACTTCATGAGCTTCTTTAACGATAAAATTCTAGCTATTAGGAACAAAATCCATCAAGACTTGCCCTCAACTAGCATCGACTTATCTTTAAACTCAGTAACTGTAGGACCAGAACCAGTTATATGTTTTGACTGTTTTGCTTCCCTCAATCTTTGTCAACTAACTTCAATCATTTCTTCATCCAAACCTTCAACTTGCCTCTTGGATCCCATCCCGACTAGGTTGCTTAAAGAAGTCCTACCCTTAGTCGGTACTTCTCTGCTAGACGTGATCAATCTGTCCTTATTAACAGGCTATGTGCCACAGTACTTTAAAGTTGCTGTAATTAAGCCTCTTTTGAAAAAGCCTAACCTGGACCCAGATGTTTTAGCCAACTATAGACCTATATCCAACCTTCCATTCATCTCCAAGGTCCTGGAGAAAGCAGTAGCCAAACAGCTGTGTGACTATCTACATAGCAATAGCTTGTTTGAGGATTTTCAGTCAGGATTTAGAGCTCACCATAGCACAGAGACCGCACTGGTGAAAATTACTAATGACCTCCTAATGGCATCAGACAAAGGACTCGTCTCTGTCTTGGTTTTATTAGATCTTAGTGCTGCTTTTGACACCATTGACCATCAGATCCTACTACAGAGACTGGAACATTTCATCGGAATTAAAGGAGCCGTTCTAAGTTGGTTTAGGTCCTATTTATCAGATCGGTTTCAGTTTGTGCATGTTAACGATGAGTCCTCCATGCATGCCAGAGTTAGCCACGGAGTTCCGCAAGGATCCGTTCTCGGACCAATCCTCTTTACTTTATATATGCTTCCTTTAGGTAATATTATCAGGAAACACTCTATCAACTTTCATTGCTATGCAGATGATACTCAGTTATACCTATCGATCAAGCCAGATGAAACTCATCAGCTAGCTAAGCTTCAAATGTGCCTTCAGGATGTTAAAACCTGGATGACCTGCAATTTTCTAATGTTAAACTCAGCTAAAACTGAAGTTATTGTTCTAGGGCCTAAACACCTTCGTGACGCATTATCTAGAGATATAGTTTCCCTGGATGGCATCGCCCTGGCCTCCAGCACCACTGTGAGAAATCTTGGAGTTATCTTCGATCAGGACATGTCGTTTAACTCTCACATTAAGCAAATTTCAAGAACCGCCTTCTTTCACCTTCGTAATATTGCAAAAATTAGGAGCATCCTGTGTAAAAATGATGCAGAAAAACTAGTCCATGCATTTGTTACTTCTAGGCTGGATTACTGCAATTCCTTGTTATCAGGGTCTTCAAAAAAGTCCATTAGGACTCTTCAGCTGATCCAGAATGCTGCAGCACGTGTTCTTACAGGAACCAGAAAAAGAGATCATATTTCTCCTGTCTTGGCTTCTTTGCACTGGCTTCCTGTTAAATCCAGAATAGAATTTAAAATCCTTCTCCTTACGTATAAAGCTCTTCATGGTCAGGCCCCATCTTATCTTAAGGAGCTTTTAGTACCTTACTGCCCTACCAGAGAACTGCGCTCCCAGAATGAAGGGTTACTGGCAGTTCCTAGAGTCTTGAAAACTAGAATGGGCGCTAGAGCGTTCGGCTATCAGAGTCCTCTTTTGTGGAACCAGGTTCCAGTTTGGGTCCGGGAAGCAGACACCGTCTCTATATTTAAGAGTAGGCTTAAGACTTTCCTTTATGATAGAGCTTATAGTTAGAGTAAGTCCACCCCTGGTTGTGCTGCTATAGGCCTAGACTGCCGGGGGAGGCATCATGATGCACCGAGCTCCCCTCTCCTTTCTCTCTCTCCCTCCCGGTGCAACCTCATTCCATTAACAATGTTACTAACTGGACTCTCTCCCTTCCCCGTAGTCGTGTGCTTTCTCGTCCCCCTTCTCTCTTCTCTCTCTTCCTAACACTTTCTGCAGATATTCCTGGCTCTGGAGCTGTGGGGTCTGGATCTGTGGTTGGGAGTCTCCTCCTATCACTTCCTGCAGGTGTTCCTAGAGCTGTGGAGTCTGGATCTGTGGTTGGGAGTTTCCTGCTGCCCCCATGTTCCTGCTCATCATTAGCATTAATATCATTGCCATTTTTAATCTATTCTACGTGTTGCTGTGTTGGCTGCCCCTCTCTGCTCCTTCTGTCCTTCTCTCGCCCTCTCTCTCTCTCTTGCTCTCTCTTTCCCCTCACCCCCAACCGGCCGAGGCAGATGGCCGCCCACCCTGAGCCATGGTTCTGCTCAAGGTTTCTGCCTGTTAAAAGGAAGTTTTTCCTTGCCTGTGTCGCCTAGTGCTTGCTCATGGTGGGAATTGTTGGGTTTCTGTAGTTAACTTCAGAGTAGGGTCTGACCTGCTCTGTTTGGAAAGCGCTGTGAGACAACTGTTGTTGTGATGTGGCGCTATATAAATAAAATTGAATTGAATTGAATTGAATCATTCTGGGTTACTTTATATAACCGTTTTAAATGAGCCAACATACAATCCCACTTGCTGAAGTATTTTTCATTTTTTTTACATTGGACCAAAGGAGCTGTTATATTTTAAAATGCCACCTCAGTGATGCACAGGATGAGTCCAGTGCAGGTTTTCCAGTGGAAACCTCAAAATGAACACACAGTATATTTCAACTTGGCAAATGTCTTCATCGATAGATTATCAGACATAGTTGCACATGTCTATACCATCAAAATATTTAGTTAGAGGATCATACACAAGAGACAGCAGCTATCTGGTTTCAGTTTGGCTTCTTCATAGATTTCAATTCCTACACGAAAAAAAAAAAAGATCAGATTGTTGCAGTCGAGTCTTCAATAAAAATGTATAAACATCTAAACCTTTCAAGAAATGATATAACAGTCGACTGAAAATTACAGCTTACAGTTCTGGGCATACATTGTTAAGGCAAAATTTGTGACCGTGACAATGTTTGTAAATTGAAAATTGATCTTTGTAACATCCATGGAATGTAATGACAGGGGTCATTAGCTCAGTTTGAGTGCTCGTTTTGAGCCAGTGTTTGAGCTTCTCAGTTGGTCGTACGAACAACAAGATAAGAAGGAAAGATTTTCCACAGCTAGAGAATCAGCACACAGCCACTTTAAAAAGCTTTTTGCGTAGCGTGTTTGACCCTCCCTATTCTTATTCACTGTCAAGCACCACCGCAAAGAGAAACAGATTTCCTCCCTTTGATCATAGAGTTCATCTTCTTGGCTTTGCAAACCAACATCTTAATATTCCTAGCATGGCTTATAAATCCTGTCAAAACAGGCTGTTTGCACTAAACTGAAAATGGAGAAAATAAATAAATATTTTCCTCTAAGCTAATGTGCAATATGCACTGAAACTGTAAATGTCCCAAAAATGTGTGACAGTTTTACTCTCTTAGTGTTTATTATTCTTTATGTGTCTTCAGAATATAATACAAGTTAATACAAATATAATGTAAGTTATCAATAATGCCAATTGATTGGCTCGAATAAAGATTCCTTTCACTGTAACTGTATAATATTAAGAGTTTGAATTAAGAAACACAAGATTTTATTAAAGGGGCTACAAAATAGAGCTGAAAAAAATGAATGTGTTGGAAATGAATAACTCTTTAAGCATACATGGGGGTGGTTAATTGGGACATTAGTATATTTTAGTCTTTAATCATTAGTTGCACCAATTATTACTTTATCACTTTTATTATTACTTTTGGACATTATAAAGATAATTTCAAATTTAACGGTCAATCAACATGAGTAAAATTAATATAATGCGTTACATGACGTCTGGGTACAGTGTTGTTATAAAAATACCAACACTTTGTCCACAGTGGGAGTTTTTGGGGTTCAAACCTCACTAGTGTCACGATAAGATATGTTAAAAAGCGGGTGTAGAGCATGTAATGGAGAGGAAATCAAAAGAAAAGATGTCAGCTTATAGAACATGTGAAACCGAAAGTTTTCAATGACTGTATGCTTTATATCCGCAACTATTAAAGTTCCCACAGACTCTGGGATTCTCCTCCCTCTCTTAGAGCCTGAGGGCAAAGTTGAGAGTTCTTCATTAATCCCTGGCGATTAGTTGGCTTTGCTTCTTGAAGTTGGAGACTATCAGCATTGACGCATTGACAAGGTTAACATAGTTGCTTATTTCAGACACATTATGAAAATGGTAATGTTTTTCTGAGGCAGACTTTACACACGGCTCGGGTCTAATTTTTCAGCTGCTATATTCCCATGACACTGTGTTTTTCATTACTCGCTGAGCGTTCTTTGTCATATCACCATTCCCACTAAAATTAGCATAAATATGGAGCAACATACCAAATTTGAAACAGCGTTTTCAAAACAACAGAAAACAACTATTTAAACAAACCACTTGATTATTCAGCCAGAGATATCATTAATTACATATAATTTGCTTTGTTAAGTCGAATGCTGTTGCATATTAAATTTCCCTGCACAGACGGCATCACCCATGTTACATTTCTTTCTAGAGAACAAGTGACATTACTGTAACAACTGTGAAGTAAGCCTATGTGTTGTTTTTCAAAATGTAATGTCACTACACAGCTCTCTATATGTAAATCTCTCATTCTCATTAGCCCTTTTAATGCTAACCTTTGAAAATGTATGTATGAAAAAATGACACAGTACTCATCCGACATTAAGGACCAACAGTACATCTATACAGTCTAAACAGTCCATTAGGGTAAACTCTGTCAGTAATTACAACATGCAATAATGTGCGCGTTAAAGTCTTCCCACACATTGACAGTAAGTAAGCTAAAGGCTTACAGGGAAAGATCCAGGCTGTCAATACACTTAATTTGGTCAAACACACTCCGGATACCTACAGACAAGAAAGCTACTAGACATTCAGAAATGGTACATTTTAAGGTAAATATTCAATTCTTCTTTCTTTTTAACCTTGGAAATGAATATCAGTTCAATGAAGCCAGCCTTCATATAGACTGTAACTCATCCAAAGCACTAGCTTTTCACTAACTCTCCAAACCATTATGAAAAATGAATGCATTAATGCATTGACTGTGATGCGATGGCACTGTACATTTATATAACACGAAAGAACATCTTATAAATGGTAGAAATCCATGCAATAAATGTCTTAGCAAAGTAATTCAATTTATCTTAAATTAATTTGACGGAACAAATCAAACAGCATTAGTCCCTTGCATTTAAATTGCACCAAATTTTAATAATGCAAATCGTCAGTAATTGTGCACTGAGTTCTGCATGCACTTCAACTTTCGGTTATGTTTAAAAAACTAAATATGTCATACATCCCGAATGTGGCACAATAAAATCATATCTAAGCTGTAAGGAGAATGACAAACCAGTTTTCCTCAAGCGGGAAGGCTTTATTAGACAAATTAAGATCCATTAAATCAGTGTAGACCATTGCTTTGAACAGTAAATACCACACTGCTCTAGATTTGACCTTTTGAGGGTAAAGACAAATCACACTAATGTTTCAGTATGGATAACCTATAACACATACCTGCGTGCACAAAGCATGCAATTTCATGATTTGTTTAACAAAGCGATGCTTCTGTTTGTTCAATTCTTACTCGGACAGCCGACTTTTGCCAATAAGGCAAATAAAACAAGAACTACTTCCTGCATACAATATAATACAATACATACAATTCTAAGCCACATGTCTTCCTTCCACTGTATTATATTTCACAAGTATGGTCACTGTAAGATCCAGACCAATATACAAAGGCTAAAATGCCAATCTTTAATCTCCTGGGTTCAAACCAGCCTGGCTGGGGTTCGTGATTGGTTCTGAGTGGTTGCTGTTGTGAAGCAGGATTCAACGATTCCGTGGCTGGAGTCTGGCTGGCTCCTGCTTTCACAACTGTGAATCATCTAAAAACTCTTCAAAGTTACAAAGCGTTGACTGTGTGATATCACTTTTAATGTTTATCTATATAAAGTACAAAAAAAAACAATACTGAAACAATTAAAAATTGGATGGCAAATGCCCTCTTCAAAATGCATCCAACTATTTTACCTAGAGCTGAGTAGAGCTGACAGACTGTGTTTGCGAGTGTGCTGTAACTCCGAGATGTGTGACAGTTATTGTTTTAGTTCACAGCTACAATGTGCCACACCGTCGATCAAATCTATAAAACAGTTACCTGCACTACACTAACAACGGTGGAGACGGTGATTGTTGAGGACAATCTCTAACAGAGAGTTGGCAACCACTGACTTTACCCGCAGTAGATGAATAAAATAAGGGGACAGATGTTACGAGAGAGGGATTATACAGCTCACAGAATTAAAGATCTTCCAAGCAATTGGTTAGTGGAACACACCAAATTTAACTACACACAGTATAAGTTCAGAGCCTTGTTACAGGAGGGGACTGTAAGATTAGGCAGAGAATTACACCACGACACTTTGCTCTTGCATGAAGTTTACACACCGTGCGAGTTGTTAATATAGAGGAAGAACCCTGTCATAACCCAAGGCTTTAACATAGCACATTTAAACAGTGGTGTGTGTAGCTCTGCCAGGACTAAAGTTTGAATATCCTCAAAAGACAAAAACTTCTTTGAGAAACAGCACAAGTTAATCAAAGAGATGCAGCTGCTGCACTCAATGAAAGGTTTACCATAGCGTTAATATTTCACACAAACTGGCCTAAAGGAAAGTCCCACACTCAAATGTTTATGCAATACCACATAATACATTCCAGAAAAAGTTAAATGCAACACTATTCCATAAAGAATTGCATTCAATTCTTTACTAAGACCTTAATTGTGTATGTATTTAATTGTTTTTTTTAAAATATCATTTAGGTGCTATATACTTAAGGTGAGTTCCATGTTACTGGCTTTACACGTGTCTATTTTCTTGCTGATATTTAACATGATCTTGGTCACATGTGACAGAAAATAGTGTTTTGTGTTGTAATGGTATTACACAGTTCACATTACCATAACAGCTGATTATTAACTTAATAGCAATTTTACATATCACTCAGCACATTCTTGCAAGTGAACCATGAAATCGTGATTTCAGTGGAAGTGTTTTGGTGCAAGTTGATGTGTGTGACAGGCAGCCTTGGGATAAGAAATGTTTCGCACAAATGAGTGAGAGTCTCAAATTGCTCAGGGACGAATGCCTCAAAAAGTAAAGCCAGCAGAAAACACAGGAATCCAAAGATGAGCAAACTTTAAGAACCGGACTCCAGCAGGAACAAGAAAAAAACTGGCAAGGAAGAATTTCTTCAAAAAATCAAAATGGAAAATACAGCTGACTAGAAACAAAACACAAAAAACTTCAGATTTAGAACACAAGAAACCCAAAATCGATGAAACAAAACAAAGTGTCTGCAGAACGAAATTATATCAGAATATATTAACTGTAACTGAACCAGAAGTCTCATACGTAACCAAAACATGGATTAAAAAACAAACACAAAAATAAAAAATGCCTTTAGATAAGGCTCATGCGTAAAGATGGCTGAGGTGACCCTGAAACATCCAATGGTCATGCTGCAAAAAGCCCGACACCTCTGGGGAACCTTCCAGGACCCAACGAGCACTCTGCTCTCTGCACTCCCCGTGTACATGCGACATTATTGGTGCTTTTAACCTGTGTTTGTCTCTCTCAGCTAGTATGTCTGAGCTGGTGATGACATTTTTGGTGGCTCATTTTGCCTTCTACCAAACCGTGTCCTTTCTCCGTCAGGTCTGAAGGATCTGCACGAAGAGTAGATCTGATGTGATCTGGTTCAATCATAACATAACATCAACAAACATTTTATGATTGTACGCCACTGAATGTAGCACAATCATCACATTTTTGTAATTGGAAAAAAAAATACTTAAAAAAATACACTGAAGTAAAACCTGGTGCAGCACTTTGTATGTGTGCTGAAGCTTATCTGGATTCATGCCTCTACAAGCAAATTTTAACCACAGCACTGTGCAGAGATGGAGCAAATTCACCCCCTTAAGCCACCCACTCAGCCCCTGCCAATTCAGTGTCTGGATCCAGTGTGATCTACTGCAGAGTCTCCATGTCCAGCAGTATTAGTGCAGTATAAGTGATATACGAGGGCTAAGCAGGGGCAGCTTGAGTGGAGAGGTCAGCGAACAACACATCAAAACATGAACACAGCAGCAGGAATCTATGACTGATTTGCTGTTAGCACCAAAAGCTGATATAGAAATCAAAGAGACTCAGTGGTAGGGAAAGATTCCCTGAAAACTGGACACTGTGGCTGTAATAGAAATGTACAAAATAAATCAGAAACTACAGGCGAGAGGAAAGAGCATTCTCAGAAATGACAGATGGAATCGTTCTCGGAAATTGTGAATAGGCAATGTTTCCCAAAAATTAGCTGCAACTTTTTTTAACTAAATGTTTCATTTCCTTTCAATGCTTCATGTTTTGTACAATCCTAAAAATAGAATAATTACCCATCTTTATTCCTTTTAACTGTTGTCTGTATGTAATGGCATATAATCATAACGGCTAATCTGACAACAGAACACAGTGAAGGATTCTTAATATAACATCTCAGGGATGTGTATCCAGTTTCCAAGGTTTTTTATTTCTTTTTTTTGAAAGTCATATAATGCTGATTAACAGAAAAGGGAGGGAGTACCATCAACTCTGATGTTCAAATTATTAATACCAACAAAACCTTGTCTCATGAGATACACTTGAATTTCTCATGTAAGCAACTCAATATACTGCTCTATAACTCAACAGCTACACCCAAATAGGGCTGTATTTTGGATTTATTTAGTAAATCTGTATATATGATCATATAGGGGTATAAAAAAGCCAAACATTTGATTATAAAGTTCGCACAAATAATTTTAGTATGTTTTTAAGTCTGACCAAATGGAGATATGGGAACGGCTGAATTTCAAAGTCTCCCTCTGGTCCAACCATTTCACATAAGATACTGAGCTCAGCAAATTGATAGGGCACAAAGCAATGGGAGGAAGGTACACATGCACATATTGTATCTAAGTTTGTTCCAAGCTGTGAAGCAACTAAAATATATCCAGGGAGTACTTAGTTTTTCCCAGATGCAGACTTAGACGCAGGATTTATCTGTCAAGCTGTCAGAGGAAAGCCTTGGCAATAGTTTTATTGATGAGAAAGAGGAGAGGAAAGCAGCCTGGATAGTGCAGATTCATAATATCCTCAGGGAAAAGCAGGAGTTTGGAGAGTTTAGGGCTCGTTCAGGAACTGCACAATTGCAATGACTGCTTCCAGGCCTACTTCAGGCTTACTAAGAAACATCTTGATAGCCTGCCGGGGAGAATCGCACCAAAAAGCATTAAAATGAGAACTAACTTCAGGCGGCCTATTGCTGCAGAGCATTTGTCTGAAATGGGTGATTTGTCTGAGATCAATGATTTATTGAGACCTACCGGATTCCCCCCAAATGGATTTGTCAATGTGTCGTCCCAGAGTACTGAACCTATAAAGCACTTGTTTTAACAGCAGCACATGGACAATGGTGCTGGGTCAAGATTTTGTAAGGTGGATCTGCTCGTTTCATGCCACACATATATGTCTCTTAAACCAGATTATGAAAGTCAGGATCAGGGTTACGAAGGTTCGAGTCTGCCGTTTAGTCTTGCTTGATGATCACGACTCAGTCTTGTTTTGAAGCTTTGGGCTCTTTCCATTCTTAAACATTTGCTTTGCCCTCTGAGGAACACAATTAAGTCCTCAGTATTTGCGACGGAAAATGTATCAAAATTTGTTATGTTGTCATCTGTATTTATTTTGCGCCTTCAACAGCTGAAGAACAGCAGAGGAGTGTGATCATAGCTGTGAGCAAGATTACGGAAAACCTATTAGGACGATTTTCACAAAACTGGATGGAGAGGGAAAACATTGGCAAAATAAGAGAGCCCATTCAATTTGGGAGCTGATGATGTGCTTTCTGAGTGCTCTTGTTTTATTAAAGGTCTGCGGTACAGGACACAAATAGGGCTGAAACCTGGTTGTGCGTGGCAGGACATACTTAGCACAAAGACAAAAAAATAAATAAATCACAAGTTATGTTGTCTTTGTTGTAATTGGGAAATATCTGCATGTTGGTTTTATTTGATAACTCTTTTCAAAGGAGTTGTGCCACAATGTAAAACAGAAATAAAAACATGATGTTTTCTGATTTACGAAGTTAATATTCCAAAAGGGGAAAAACACAAAAAAATATCAGATGTTGAGTATGAGATACTTGCTTTTTCATTTAAAAACATATGCTTTTCTTAAGCTTGGGGTGTGTAAAGCTCTATTTTCATTTAACAACAACATAATCCCCCAGCTGGTTCTACTTGGAGCTACTTTTTTCCACTTTTTATGCCATAATCCGAATCGGGCTGCTCAGGTTGTTTTTCCATCTCCCTACTGGGAGAAAAAATTAAAGTTTTCTACTTTTCAGTTTGAGGCACCTCATTCTCTTCTCCCTCATCACAAGAAGCTTTAAGAGACCAGCTGCAGCCCCCAATGTCCGCCATATTGTCACTGGCCTTGGCATTGTTCCCCATTCTGGCTGAGAGTGCCGCCTGCAACAAAATTTCCCTATGAGCTCCTTCTGGATCCTCAACTTCTCCTTTCATTAAAGCAATCACCTCCGAGCCTGCTAGGCATCCTCTCCACACTCCCTGAAAGTGATCCACAGTCATACTTTCCTGTCTCTGAAGGACTCCTCCTGCAGTCAAAGTAAGCTCTTCTGTCAGTTAATTGTTCACATTCAGTTGACAATCCTGGACCTCCCGCCAGAGGAGAGGAAGTCTTTTCTCAGCTGTGTACCTCAAGTTGGATTTCCCTTTGCCCTCATTGCCTGTTACACCACCCCATTTAAAAAAACCTTTGATTTAAGCTTCTATGTAATCTGGTCCTGTCCTTTTGAGACATTTTGTTCACCTGTCTCATCTTTGCAAGTAATGTTTTGCTGCAAATTCAAAGTCGATTCAAAATGAGCTCATCTTTCACATAAAAAACTTACAATGTGTAGCATGTAAGTTTATTGTTAATAAAGTTTGAATAGGCTCACTGGATTTGTAAATCATTACATCTTGATGTTTACAATCATGACGCTATGAAGTTTTTCATCGCTGATGGTTTTCTGGACATTAGACTCACCCTGAAATTCCTTTAAAAAAATCTGTGAAAGTTCAACTGTACACCTGTTCTGTGATTCTTTCCTCCCAATGAGTTCAGATTAGCGCCAGAGGCTGTGGGTTCACCACCATCTGCCACAAACAGGTTGGCCGGACAGTAGGCATTTTTTTTTGTGTGTGTGCATGCTTTGGTGTGTAAGGCTGCTTCTACTATGTGTTATGAAACCAGTCACAAATCACTGTAGTGTTGCCTGTTTCCCCTTGTTTGTATTCATGTTCATTTTGTACTTCCCTGCAAGAATTTGCGATGATGCAATACCATGGCAAAATGAACAGCCTGAAAAGTGTGCTCCAGCGTTTGTGTAAACTTGAATTTCTAATGCAGCTGGAACTTTAAGTGTTAACACAAAAACATTTTCGGCAATGGGCTTGGTTAGGGTTAGGGTAAAGAAATGTAAGCAGATCCAATCTCTTCTAAATCTGATATGGAAATATCAGAGATGGAAATATTAATTCCTGAGTGTGCATGTGTGCATGACAAAAAAAAGAAACAAAGAAGGAGGACGCAGGAAAGAAGCGGGGATTGTTTTTCTACCGCTGCAGCGAACGGATGTGAGAAGCCTTGCCTCGGCAAAGGGTAAACACTGATGAAGAGTTAATTAAGATTTGCATTTGATGTTTAAATGCACTTGGCATGAGCATCTGTCTTGTAATGCACCGCATACATGTGTTCATGCTCAACGGCATGTGAGGAAGTTGGGGGTTGGGGGGATCCACAGAAAAGCAGCAGCAACATCTTTCTTCACCACACGTCCCCCTTATCTGCTGGCATTTAGCTTCGGGTGATATTATCTGTCATTCTCCTCGGTCACTTCCCTCATTCCCCCATACACTTGGAACTGTGAGAGGGCAATGTCAGAATACATCCTGTGATACAACTTGTAATGTTATGTAGTTTCATTATGAATATAAAGACTGATTGGGACGATTGAGGAATTAACTAATAGTGCCTCAATAAGCCAATTCAAGGTAGTTAATTTCTGAATACAATGCACACTTTGTAAAAGGCTACTATATGTCCCCAACATCTGTTTTAAGATTGTCGAAATGCATCTAAAACAACCAGTCAAGATAAACTTAAACTTTGAACTTTCCCATGGATCCATCCATCCATGGATCCATCCATCCATGGATCCATCCATCCATGGATCCATCCATCCATCCATCCATCCATCCATCCATCCATCCATCCATCCGTCCATCCATCCATCCATCCTCTTTACCAGTTATTCCTAACAAGGTTCCTCTTTAAAATCAACAAAAAACTAAAAGAAGAAAGACAAGATTATTAGCTTCAACATGGCAAAAAAATAAAAAAACAATCACATAGAAGTACAACGCATCACTATATGTTCTGCTCAGCAGCATGTGGGTTTACCCTGACACTAAAGCATTGACTGCTGTCATTTTTGCATAATGCAAAAAATCCCAATATGCCAACAATTGTGACACCAGACCATCTGTAGCATGCAGAAGTGTTTTTCGACTTGAATCCAGATATAGATGGAAAAAGAAAACCATTAAAAATGCCTGCAGGAACATTACCATGACAACAAATCTGAGGTCACCTGTTTCCTTGTCACTTCTCACAGGAGGCACAGGAAATGGATTCAACAGCATCATCAAATCAAAGATTGGAATTTGGCAACCTCTGTGTCTGCAGAAGGCTCGCGGGCTTGCAAACTGTCTGGTTGACAAGAGGCAGGACTGCCAGGGTTCCAGTTTGAGAAACCCGATTTACTTTTTAGCTGTATAGCTTTATAATGACTAACTTCCCCCAAAATGCCCTCCTCTCTTATTGCTCTCTATGCCGCTTGGCCACATAGCTTCGCAGAGCAAATCAGAGATAGAATAAAAGCCCTGCCTAAGCTGGGTAGATATGTGACCAACTGCCAAAGCGAGATTTCCTGTGATAAGAGTCTGCACGTGGCTCTGTTTGCCAGATAAAGCTGTGCATGGCTTTTTATTTTAATGTTTTCTTCAATGAGCAACTCTTTGTATGCAAATGCTTTGTTTTTTTTTTACATACAGACACCACTAAAAACGTAGTCTCTAAACACTGATGATTGAGAAAATTAAACCGGATGAGACATTGATAAATGAACAGAGAGAAGGGTAAAGGATTGTATATCAAGTGCCACCTAAATATTCAGTCTAGATCTCACAATGCTTGGAAATAAATTTCACTCAGGAGGCACTCTGAAGTGCAAGCTTTCCAATGGCACAAGCCTCTCCTCTCCACCACTAACACTCAGATAGTCATTGCTACTCTGAACATGTCTCCTCTCTTCTTCCAGAGCTGTTGCCAGGAAAAGCTTTTTCATGGCAAATGTTGTTTTGACATCATTCCCCACGAAAAACCACCTGATCCACACAGCTGCCACTCATTCACTGGAGGACATTCGTATAAGAGAGAAGCCAAATGTCCCTCTACTGCAGCCATTTGTCATTATTCATGAATGCATTTCAATTAGAATAAGTGCAATGAGTGAGGGCAGATGAGGGAATGAGTGGTTTAATGTGAATAGAGAGCCTAATAAATAGTCATAAATATACCTCTTTGGCTATAAGCAATGGTAATTTGATGATTTTAGATTTAAATATAAAATAAGCACTAGAACCATACTGTAGTGTATTTAAACATGTGTGCATATATAAGCCAACATTTGCCTAAAGATAAAATACCTTTCCTACTCAAGCCTTTTTATTCCACTGCAAACAAGCAGGCTGATGGGACCATGTGAAAGCAGATGACAGCTTTGCTGAGTCCACTTTTTCGAACATGAGCTTTCAAAGGGCTTGTTATAGTTTGTGAAGTGCTTTCTTCTCCTTGATGAAAGGACTTTGCCTCGTGAAACTTTCTGCCTACTTTAAATGCAACATTAATTTCCATTCACATCCTTAAAGCTAAAGCTAAACAAGATTGGAATAGAAATTGAAATATTGACGTGAACCTTAAAGATCCAGATGAAACCTGGGATTGTTTAAAGAATTCTAAGCATTATCAAGATAATCCTATTTCCCCCTGACTCACTTAAGAGATCTAAGGCATTAAAAAATGGAACAAAGAAGATAGTCTCTTCAGTATTTCCAGATAAATTTGCTGATAGGTTGTGGTTTGAAAGGTTAAAAGGTTAAAAATTGATAGCTTTTTATGAGTATGTGTTTACACCTTTGTATTTGAAAAATGTTATAGGCATATAAAAAATGTTTTTCTGTGGGAATAAAATGTTGCTTTGGGGCCTTTTCAAGTATGATCAAATAGAACTGAATATCTCAGAGTCCTCATAACCTTATTTGAAACAAATTAAAAAAGTACAGCATTAAACCAAATGAAAGCCAGTACTGACTGAATTTCTAATATATAACTTTTAAAAATCTGAATATTTCAAGAGAGAGACAAAAGTTATTTACCAATAAAACAACAACAACAACAACAACAAAACCCTACAAAATATTACCTATATACTATTAGTGGAGCCTTTTCAAGTAAAATTGGTAATCTTTGTAAAATCAATATGATAATGTACTGACCACTCAAGGATACCATCACTGAAGTAAACTGTAAAAAAAACAAAAGACCAAAAAACACAAGTTCTCACAAAAACTGAAAACATTGAAACATTTTGACAATAACTAGATGGGTCGACTAAAAAATTTCAAAAGAACTTGCACTGTTTCCAGAGAAAGAGTAACAGAACATGGAAGATGCCTTTAAAGGCTTTCATTGCTCCAAATGGTTGCATTTCATGCATTTGTTTTTAATATAACAATATCCAAATCTTTGATCTTTGTTCAACAACCTGTGTTTAATTAGCATATATGTTCTAAATAGGTCACTCTGCATTTATTTCTGAGGATGGCAAAGTTCTCTGTTCAGTTTCAGATGAGACTAGATTTCCTTCCAAAAAAAAAAAGAATAAATAAAAAATAGCTCTCCTGTCTGTGTTATACTTGTTCTGTTGAAATGTGAAATGTTAAGTGAATTTGCCCACACAATCTTCACAAGGGCTGGCGTAAGTGTTCATATCCTCACTCTTGAGTACAAAAGTTCTGCCTTTTACTGGGACACAACAAAAAAATAATAAATTCTCGATTCAACTCCCACAGTATACAGAGCCAATGATGTGCGGCAACGTTTATGTAACATTGCATGAGTAATCACTGACATTTTTGTTAAGTCATACATTTCCAACAGAACAGTAGGTATGCTGATAAATCCAACACGTTCTTAGGGTCATGACACACAGCTGAAAGGGATGCTCGTTTAAAAAGGTCACAAATGCTGACGGGAAACATAGGAGTAGCACGCCTCAGATGCTTGATACAGTACCAAGGTGAAAACACGAATATGTGTGTCAAGATGAAAACATTTAAAACACACGTCTGTGTGATTCAAGCTTTAGTTTGAGAAAGGCCTGTTTAACTGAAACTCTGTGCAGTGTGTCAGCAAAATCTAAAGGTTGTCCAAATTATAGGCAATTACGATCAGACAGTTGTCTCTTCCAACAGAAAAAATGTGATGTTCAACAGATAACATTATTAATTCAGGAGGAACAAAAGAAAGGTGACTGCCATTGAGAAAAAGAAACAGAATCCTGTCTGCACAGCCACTGTAATCCACAAACCTTTTTGCAGTTATCCTAATTTCTAATACTTTTTGAGTTCATCACCATAATAGGAGCCATGTTTGTGTAGCATGTAGCCAGCTCATTACTAAACGGGGACATTTCTTTAGAGATGGTGAAAAAGCCTGACCTAAGCATAATGGGCCCTGAGCCTCAGTCGCTCTTCATCACACCAGCCCACAGAAATGATTGAATCACGAAACATGGAACCATGCATCGCAATTAAATATAAGCTAATCAACTGGTCGGTCACTGGAACAGGTGGATTTTCAGCTCGACAGGGGTAAGTCGCCGGCTCAACCTAGCACCTCTCCTTGGAGTCCTGGCTATAAGATGATGTGTCCTTTTTTGGCATGGATAAATTAAGATAGACACACTCCATTAAGTGATTTTTACCTAGCTTACTGAATTCTTGTGGACTATCCATAGGATAACCAAACCCATGTGAACCAAACCCAACCAAACCCATGTGAACATGGTGTCCATTCAGAAGCTAGTCATCATTTATTCATCGTATGTAAAACCTTCAACATTTCAGTTGACCGAAAGCTAAAAGCAAAAATTTGTGCAACACAACACCTTTCAAGCCTAATTATCAGGCACACTGTTTCAGCAAAATGCACAATGCGTATTGCTCGCTGAAAGAAGGAAGACAATAAACTACCAGCTAATTTTCAACACAATGAGTCATCCTTAAATAACACTGGTCTATGTGCAGCTGGCAGTGAGATGAGCATGCAACAAAACATCTCTTTATTTTGACAAAAAATGCTGTGTGGTAACCCTGAATACTTGTTTCGAGATTTTGAGTGTCGCAATTAGATAGTCTTGTGATATGGTATCATTTTAGGCATATTTTCTTTGAATATGGTGTCACTTTGCTGATAATTGTCAATGTAGAGACACATACAAACAGTCAGCCATAATTGTCAGGTCTCACTTTTGTACATCTTAATGTGCCAGGTCAGCGCTCAACAGACTGTGCGAGCTCTTCAAATATTAATGCTTTTCCTCTTCCAAACAAATTCAGGTCTATTGTAAATGTAGAATTTATTAAATGGCTCCTTTTCTCCTGATAATTCAAATGTAATATTATCCCTTACTAGGATATTGGTAGGAGTGTCTGCCTTTAGGATTCCAAAAAAGAGTTGCTAAATGAAAACAGAACTATCCTATTTCAGTAGTAATATGCAAGTTCAGAACACAGTGAATGGTTTACCATTATGTCTTAAAAGACTAGAAAATGGTTTTCACACTGAAACATGATTTCCCACTAAGAATCTTCTAAATCTCAGAGCAGGAGGAGCTGTATGACAAATCAGAAATAAATGTTCTGCCAGTTTGGAGGCTCGGAAAAGATCAGAAACAGTGTCAGTCTGGAGTGTATGTGAGATTCAGAGCAGAGCTGAACAAACTAAACCTGTTTAATCTAACTAAACAACAAACAGCACTGTCTCTTAAAAGTGTGTAGCAACCAAAATCCAATTTTTTGTTCCATTTAAATTTTTCTTTAATCTCAGCACTGTCATATCCATTTCAGTCATATCTGATATAAGGCTGGATTGATGTGTTTATTTCCTGTAACTTCCTTTAAAAAAGAAGAGATCCTATCAGCTTTAGTATATATTGACCAAAATAGTTGAAAATATACCTCAAATCAAATCGCTCCTATTGTTTCATTACCAGGGTGAGAATTTGTGGTTTTTTCTTATTTCTAAAGTGCACTGCGAAGGGTGACCAGATTACTTTTTTACCACACAAAAAATAGTAAATAACAATGGCTTCCCAGTCTTTTCTTAAGTCTTTCCTTAGTTATTTCTCACCCACACATGCAACACCAGCCATGTGTTTAATCGTTTGTTGAATTTCAGATAATTAAAACCAAGTACAGACCCCAGGGTTAACGAACAATCCTGTTAAAATTAGGTGAATCGCGCCTTAGAGGCACAAGCCTCTACTAAAGCTCAGCATTTGAATTCAGCAACAGGGCTCCATTCATAGGAATGGAACAATGGAATCGAATGAGCGAAGAGAAAAAAAGGAAAAACAAACACTATGAAATACACAAATTTATCTGCCAAGAAACGTCTATGAAGTACACCCAGAAGGGATTTTGCTCCCGAAAACCTGTCTTTTTCCCTTGAGTCTCCTCCTCCAACATAATGAGGTGCCCAGTGAAGACTGCCTCCAAACATAGCATTCTGGGAAATCCATCCACGCAAAAAGGCTCATAGGTCAATTCACTTATAGAGCTGAGCCACCCTGAGCGGCTCTATCAGAGGTGAGCCAGAGACACATGGATTTGTGTCTTTAAATGACTGCCTGCAGGGGGACATGGAAACAAAAACAAGCCAAGCTGAGATGCAAGTACACCAGGCAAAGAACAGATGGGCAGGGAAAACAGAGGCTGCATGATCCTTCAAGTGCACATCTGCGCACTTCCACATTCACACACAACAAGCAGAACCACTTTCCATCCATACAGATGTTGCGAACCTCAAAGCCAATCTCCCCAAACTAATTAGAGCTGAAGGCATGTACTAAGACCACTCGGAAATTAAGACAGCCAAAGCTCTGTCAGCAGAAGGTCTGTTAGTCCAAACCTTTCGATTATTTTCATTCCCCTCCACCATTTTCTCACTTTTAAGTTCCACCCAACACTGTCGTCTTTCCTCTCTACTGCCCGACGCTACCCCACCTCCTAAATCTTACTATCCTATTCATCTCACCACTTAGATTCTCTACAGAGGAGACACATTTATACTTTGCCTCATCTAATGGATCCACCAGAGGAAAACTCAGTGATACATGGACACTCACCGAGTTCTGTATCTGTTTCATGCTCATCCGACAGTACAGAGGAATCCATAAGGGTCATCAGTAACTTCCACATACCAACCGTTTAAGCATGCTGCCTTTATGTTGACTTGATAAGTAGTGCAAACGCACAAATTACCTTCTTTCCATGGATGTAAAAGCGCGATACACAGTAACTGAAGCAGGGCTTCGGACAGTTTAGCATCTTCTTGTCCCTGGTCCCTTCAACTGCAAATGTAAAAGTCTATTTCTGATTGCAATTCGGCCATTACCGACACAACAAACATATGTATCATTCACATTTAAACCAAGGTCTCCAGTGCCATTTATATATAGTTATGCCTATTCCAATTAAAACCTTTCACTACTTCACCGTGACGGTATGAATGAACAGACTGTGAGCATAGCTGATGACAGGCCTCATGAAGTTCCTCATAAAATCTGGGACAAAGTACTTGCCCCCTCTCTTACAGCCCTCCCCCTTCTCGATATTTACAATGCCATCAATGTATGACAGCACTTTTTCCTCCTGAATTGTCAGTTTGTGCTTGGCTGATGTGGAGTTTCATGATATTCAAAATGACACAAGACATAGTGGGCCCTTAATCAAATGTAACAGAAAAGCAATTCTCTCCAAGGTGACCTCCTTTTGCATCGCACCAAGTGACGGTAATGAGAATTTTAAAGCCAAAGCAGAGACCGGTAACCCTTTTTTTCATCAGCTGGGTATCCATCATCAACACAACGTTCATTTTGGTCAAGAAACAAGAAGAGATAAAGACAAAGTTGTAAATAAGGCCTTTCAAGTACCTAATTAAAAGGTAGACACAGCAAAGCCATAACACGGCAATTTACATTTTACAGTTTACTTTTTCTTCTTTCATTAACTGCTGACAGGAAAAACATCACAACTCACTGGATGGAATTAGCCTGAGGTTGTATAATGTGTAAACACAGAGACAGAGTGAATCTCCTGTCATAAAGAATAATATTAATTAGTTAACCAAGACATAACCTAATCACCATGAGCTGCCTTCAAGCCCGCTTTGATAAACACAGCACCGATGCTAAAACACCACTGTGACGTCAATGCAATAATCATTGAGGGGCTCTTTCCCAGATAGCAGACAAACATGACCTGGTAACTTTGGGATCCATTTGTCTTTCCTACCTGTCTCTTGCTCACTGCTAAATCTTTATTGAATAAATGTTAAGGCGACCTAGGCACAGATGACACATTGCAGTCTACGAAGCAGCGCCTTAATTGAAGCCTATTTATCATTTAGGATGGTTAGATTGCTGGCGAGGATGAGAGGGAGACTTGATGGGGGGAAGGAAAGGCACCGAACATAAGAAGCTGCAGCACTAACTGAAAAAGGAACCGCACAATAATAGCTTCCACTCCAGTGTTAACGATCCTTAGCTTAAATTGAACTAATCTCTACATTAATAATGCAAGTTAAGATTGTATATTTATGTTTTTTAAAGAAAAACGTAGCATTTAAATTAAAATATCCTGATAATGTTATGAGATCGAATGATGCACCTAAGTGCTAAAAATGTGATAAAGACACACACCATCATAGATGGTAACATGTCACATTAATATTCTTTCACAATGCGCGTTGCAGTTTCAGAGTAAGCACGTTCTACATCTGTACCATCTGCCTGAGGGCGAGCTGTTGTATGTCTGCATGTGTCCACATACGTATTCTGTCCGGGTTTGCTTCGTGACATCGACCTGGGCTGTAATTAATCAAGCGAGGCAGGTAGCACATCAATCACTGCTGTCTCTGACATGGTCATAAAAAGCAACAAATACACATACACACACTGAAGGGCACACACACTGGCACACACGCAAACTCTGACTGAGCCACTATATATCTCAGGCATATTCACCAATACCTCCCAGTAGGCTTCTAAGCACAGAACAGCAGACAGACAGAGAGCCTGAGGGTGAACCAGCCCTGGCAGGCAGTGACTGCCTGTCTACCCATCATCTGTGCTACACGTGGGTATTGCAGGACTCAACATATACTGTACAGCTGAAGATACACTTTCCCAGGTTCATGTGGGATATTTTTGGAATTTATGAGGAGAAAAAAAACGACTCATGTTTACAGTGACTAAGCGTCCTGGCATTGTGCAAATAAAAAACCACAGGAAGGGCACTATCGGAAATAAGACACCCTTTATTACTTTTTCGAGGGTACACAATAGAGATGGTACTAAAACTAATTTTCAGTGTTCTATTTGATTAACTAAATAGAATCTAGCACACATTTTGCTACGGCTGTCATATTCACCACATTTAAGAAGTCATCCCAGTCTCACTAGAAATGTCTCTATTTGCCTTCTTGTCCAAAATGGTATTACAGTCCTCATTTGTAAATTGTGAGGGAAATAGAGCCCGTTGCTTTCTATTGGATCATGAGCAGAAAAAACTGTAAACGATAACTAAAAAGATTTATTAAACTGTCTACATATGGAACATGTAGAGCTAACCGCGTACATTAATTCTGAGCTATCTGTGTACATTCAGAGCCTAGCCCTGACCATTTGGAGCTACGTGTGCAGTAGGAAAGTAAGAAATTGTGAGAAACTGGAAGGCTTCAGTCTTCAGTCATTCTTTTTAACCTCCATATAGGCAAGTAAACACAGGTGGAAAGTGGTAGCCACCATGTCAGCATGGAATAATATTTCCCCAACAAGTTATAATGAAGGTACTTATAGGGAAATGTCTCAATTTTTTCAATACAATTCAACGAGATTTTAGGGCACAATTTAGAAAAACAAATCAAACGATTTTGGTATGTATACCAGCCATTATTTGCTTTAAGTTTGAGTGCTGGAAACGATATTGAATTATGTCTGTTTTGTCACGAGATCTGCTAAAGAAGTGCAGACAATTACAGTTTAAAGGTTTCTTTGAACTCTTATATGCTAAAACTTTTTTTTTTCCAATTTAGTTTTTCCTCATTAGTTTCTCACTCTGCTTCCATTATCTTCTTCTTTGCACAGTCGATTTAGTCTTGTCAATACTGTGATTTCTTTGTGTTTCTAGCTGGGTCAGGGTTATGGTTAGCATTTAACAAGAAAGGTTATAGCTATCGGAAGAGTGCTTAAGACAAGTCATCAGGTGAAAAAACAGGAAAGTAATAAAATAATGCACCGGTGTGTTTCAAACTCTAAAGCATGAAAGAGAGCACAGAAGCACACATGAATAAAACAACAATGAAATTGAACTTTTCTGATAGAGATTTCCAATACACTGCATGTGAGTCAGAGTTCTTTATGTGCACAAAGGGAACTAAGAATCTAGTTGTTAACATGTATAAGCATATTTTAAATACACTGTAAATAGTATACAAACTATTGCAAGTACAGGAGCTCGAATTAATTAAATGACGCCGTTAAAAACAAATAAACATCCATGTATGCCAACAGTTCAGTTGAAGAATATGGAAAACTACAGCAATCATGAAAACAAAAATTAAGGGTACAAATGGGACCGGTGCACATATCTGTACAGTCTACCTTCAGATTTAGTTTATTTTTGTTTTGATATTAAACAATTTTAGATGATAAAACCTGATTAAACTGTTGCTACCATTGTAAATAATTCACACAACACGCATCTCATATTCATCTTTGTACTTGGTGTGACTACTTTTTCTATTTTTGTGTGCGTGGGGGTGTACTAGTGTGAACTACTAATCTGCAAATGTGGGTTAGAAACATCTTGTTTGTAGAAACCTTACCTATTTCAAAGGTCCACTAGCATCTGTCTTCAGTAACATAAAAGGAAGGCGTAGATAGATTTTTTTTCTACAGAACAATAGAACAGTGTCAAAGAAAAACTATTTGATATCTACTTTTCGAGTAAATGCTTAGTGTTTGAGCTACACAAGTTTTTTCATTACATTCCTTTACTATGATAGAGAGTTCTGTTAATTCTTTATCCACACTTAATAACACCAATCCGGCACTCTCCAAGAGAAGTCCCAAAAGTTTCATTCATCGGGTTCATTCACAATTACCAGAACTGTGCTGTGTGTTGTTAGTCTGCATGCAAAACAGAATAAAACAGGGATATTTATGTGCGCATAACGGACAGGAAGGAGAGGAGGCTGGGAGACTGTGATGCTGAAATCATGAAAAAACAGAGAAAAGAATGAGGCAGACAACAAACCACAGACCGCCCAGAACTCCGGCACAGGCAGAGATAGAGAAAATGCCCAGCAGTTGGCCACCACACAGTCAGCAAAGCGAAAGATGCTACCGGGCTTCAGACGTTTTTCGGGGATGTTTACAGGCTGGTGCACAGACCGTGCTGAATGCTTGTGGAGGGTGATTATTGAAATCTGAGTGATTTATTAAAATTTTGAGGAAACATTTCTGGTGCTCCTGTTGACTTTGCTTTCATTGTGTCCTACAACCTGTGCTCCACTTTGATATTTCACCAATGCTTTGTTTGCAAAGTGCAATGTGGGTTCCTTTAACTACTAAGCAATATGCCTTTGTTTGATAGACAAAGACAAACCCTCCTCCACATGGGAAGCTGTTATTATGCACAGGAACTGTGTGCCAGAAGATTCAGCATGAGACTATACATCAAAGTATAGAGCACTGCTGACAACAGCATAGCTCAATTATTCCAACTTCATGTGCACAGTTTGTTTCTAATTATATTCAAAATATGCTTTGAAATTTTGTTACACAAAACAAAGCTTGTATAATTAACATTAAACTGCTGAAGTCCCAATCAGCTCTTACATGGAATGCGTGTGGATGCTGACTGTGAACTCTTCTGAGGTTCTGCTTGCCACTTTGCAAATTGTGAGAAAAAAAAGTTACTTCCTGCAGCTTTTTATGGTTGAACTCCAGCCACGTTTAATGTCCACATAAATTTTAAGGACTGTCCTTTAGTAGAGCTGAGCATGGAGATTAAAGTCATTAATATGGATGGAAGGTATTTGTCAAAAAGCCTCCTTCGTTCAAATTGAGTAAATTGTAACTAAAATAAGATAATAACAGCACTTTCTTTTGACTCCGCTCACCTAATGTGGTGAGCATGTGGCCATTAAATCCTAAAGATTTAATCTCTCCTATTCAGTCAGATACTCCAATATTTATTCTTTATTGTGTTATATTATGGGCTCAGGTTAAGTATAAATCCAGTCGACTTCATTCTGCAGTGTAATTAGCCAGAATCAGGCTTTTAATGCCCCGATTTGCTAGTCTTCTTTGGGAGTTAATAAAGACATTCCTTGGAGGTTTATTCAAGCTGAACCTCTGCCACCTTGACTTATTACTCCTCCAAAAACATAGTCTGAGTATTGGATTGCTGTTTCACAACAACCTGGTGGTCGACTGCTGATAGACTTACTGCAGGATACCAGAACCTTTTTCCTACATTCCAGATGTTTAGTTTCTACTGAAATGTTCTCTGTATCACAGGATTTCTATGCGAAAGCAGACTTTACGGTGGTCAAAAAGCCTCAAGAGGTGAGAGGTGATTACAAAATGTAATTCTGAACATAAATCACATCAAGACAGTAAGTTACTTTACTGAGGCATTGTCCATCTATTTTACGCTTTGAGGAAGTTTTGTGCAGCTATTTAGAGCTTTGCATGTGTGGTTATTCGTTGTGTGGGATGCATGCTTCCTACAAACCTGCAGAGTGCCTGATGGAGAAGAACGTAACACCAGTGGTGACGCAGGTTTCTAGTCACACACTTTAGCCCGTGGAATGATCTTCCAGATGTAAGCAGTAGGCTGCTGTGACAGCTTGACAGCAAGTCTATATCGGTCATTTCCTGTGGTTTTCATAGTCTGTTTGTGTCAAATGGTTTGGTTTAGTATTTAAAAAAAAAAATTCTCAGTTTAGTTTATGGATTTTTCTAGCTTTACTGCATTTTTTATTTCAGAGGAAATTACCACTTTACAATTTAAATGTATTTTCTTATAGTTTATAGTATCTTATATGCCATAATAGTCTACCTGTTAATCTTTAAATTGCACCATCATAATATCAAAATTGATATTTTGACATGAATTCAATTTCCTCCCCAAAAAACTTTAGACACTGTGTGACACCCGCAGGCACAGATAAACAAACATAAAACCACAAACATAACGGGAGACACATTCAAACAAGATACATAGCATTGATACAAACACAAATACGGACACAATCTCGCACACAGATATCCTCCACAGAAGAAGTCAGCAGGTGTAACCCCACCATGTCTGCTAAGCAAACCCCCTGCAGTTTCCTATCTGGCTCCAGCCTATCTGATGTTGTGTTTTGATATCTGTCCACTCTGTTCTCTGACTTCTTTCATCCCATCAATAACTTTCTTCATCCCCTTGTCCTCCTCATGCTGAATGTGTCACTGTGATGGTTTGCTTTTCTCAATGCTTTTCGACACAGAGTACATATTATGACAGCTGACATGGACTAAAGGTGACATAGTGTATTCAATCAAGCTGATACATCATAGTTGGCCTATAACTGGCATGTATGACAAAAGGACAATAGCTGGTGTGTGTGCGTGCGTTTGTTAAGTGTGTGTTTGTGTCTTATGTGTCATGCTTTCAGTCAACCTTCACTGGCTCTCATTCAGTTTCCCATGCTGGTCCCTTGTATTTATAAAACTCCTCTGATATGATCTTTTGATTGAAAATTATTTGCTTGATCTTAACGCCTTGAAGCTAAGGTAAATCAAAAGACAAAGGAAAGCCTAATGAGTGAGATGATGTTATCACTAGAGGGATCAACAGCACTATCAAAGAAGCTTACTGGTCTCTAAACTTTAACAGTCCTGTCCATATGATGTCTTTGTTAGTTGTAGTAACACAGACTGAGCCTGACAGTCTGGGTATCTGATAAAAAAAAGACCTGAAACACTGTCTTTTAAAACAAAAGAAAAAGAACCAACTCACCCAACTCAGAGACACAAACCAATAAAAGCAAGGTTTACTTTAATATCTATAACTGCTTTAACAGTAGACAGATCTTTAAATTATTTTGGCACAAAAACACCTTAATTCTCGAAACTCGTTTTAGTGTCAGCTTCAGATGTGGGTGGTGCGCGTCTTATCACCTTTCTAACAGGTGCCTTGGAGTTATGCAGGGCTCTTGACAAAAGCCCAGAGGAAAGAAAACATTGGGATGATCAATAACTCGTGATGCCCGGCGAGAGGAGCAGGAGCAGTTTACAGTTTTTTCCATGTTTTGAAACTTGAGCACAAGCCTTTGTGTGATACCTGACAGAAATGTCAACTCCTCACATTCTGCTGCCAGTTAGCTCAGTGGTACTGGCGCGTTCAAAGTTAACAATTTGCTGTAACCCCGAAATCACAGCATCAGATGTTCTGATGCTGAGTGGCATCTCAGAGAAACTTGCTGATGTTGGACTAAAACACAAAGCTCACGCTTGATCTCATCTTCGGACAAACAGCATCATGAAAATAAATTGTCAGTCTAACTGAAAAACACAAGCATATCCATGTTATTGTGTTTTAAAACAAAATATTAACAATTTAATCATGTAAAATTACATTTACACTGGATAGAACCTATTTTTATAGATAGTGTTTCTAATTTCATGTACAGGTACTTTTTTATTTTAAAATTAAAGATCACATTACTTACGAATGAAGTTTAAAGTATAGTTACCATTAAGTTATTTTTATCATGATGTTGGCTTTCCCTTGTTCGCAATGTCCTCTCTCAATTGCTTCATCTTTTCCCTTATATCATTTTATCGCTGCCTTCTTCTAGATTCCATAATCTTACCATTTCTTCTTTTCCAGCCTTCTTGATGTCTTCCTCCTACGACCCACTATTCAGTTTTTCTACAGCAGTGAATGAGAGGTCAGCTTGTTGACTGACACTGATGTCAGTAAAATCTTATCGTCTCACTGCAGCTCTGAAAAGAGAAATTGTACGATAACACCTCCTGCCTAATAATTCCCCCGTCACCCTTCTCAGGTCCATATTTGATAGCCATACCCATAATCTCAGCTTCAGATCTCTATTTCTTAATACCACACAGCTATGGAATTTCTTTGCAATGCTCTGTTACTACTTCCCCCTGTGATCTTTCATGGATGATAACCTTAATACATGTGTGCATATATAGCAATTTAATGCAAAATAAAACTATACTGCCAAACAAGAAACATAAAAAAATGCAACGTAGAAATTGTTCTTAAAAACAAGAATCCTTAACCAGCCTGAAACAGTCACAGTGTTACCAGTCTTGTATAGAGCTAAACCATTTTAGAGTGCTTGTTTTAAAGATGAGGAAGCTGCTGAATTCTTCAAGTGAAGCTGCATTTCCCTCTGGTCAAAGAAGTCTTTGTATGGATTCTATAACCAGTGTTGTATAATTCCAACTCAACTGGACTGTGCAACCGATATATTTCCTCCTATTACGTTGCCACCAGAAGCCTGAACCCGCTTCAACCCTAATGCTGTAAAATCCTGAGATTATTATGAGTCACTCTTTGTGTACATTCTGCGGTGGGTCTGATATTATGATGTACAAGTGGGTCGTTTTAGGAGCTGCAACCGATGAGAAGAGTCCAAGGACCTGACTTAGGTAAGCACAAAAAAAAAGAAAAAGAAATTGCCCGTTTGGTGTTTGGGGCCTGAATTATCATGTCAGGTTTGAGAGACAGAGGCTTTGAAGAGTAGCTTTCAACTCTCTTAACAACCAGGTGAGCAAAACAGACTGATTCACTATTGCTTTGCATTTAGCTATTTGTTTGACATATAGTAGTGTTGATAACAAGAGAAATACGTGTCTGCATGACACCTTTCTTAGTAAATACAGTAGACAACCAGCAGTACTGTTGTCTGTAATGACTTCCATTATGAGTAAATAAACTCTATCTTTAGATGAGACTGACAGTCCCAGTGTCAAAGATCCTTAAAGAGCTGCATTGAACGATTTTTAAAATGTTCCCACTGCTCTTCTCTTCCCGTTTTGACAGTGGTAGGTTATAATGGTGATAGTTTCTAGCCAATATCCTTTTATCCAATCTATCCCCAAGCTGAACATTTTTTATAAAGATAGAAATTCTTTTATTCTTTATATACGGTATGTGTCTTTAAACATTCCCATTCTCTCTTTTGATCTCGCACCTCCCTCTCTGTTCTCTTCTCCACAGCTCTCCAGAGACACGCAACAAGCTATGATGGACTTGTTAATCTTTAGAGAGGTAATGCATGGCTCCAATTTCCCCCAATGGAGCCACACGGACAGCTGAATCACAGCTGGGTCTGGAAGTGATTTAGGTTGGCTTTTAGACCTAAGGAACTAAACAAGAGGGACAGTGTTAGGGATCAGAGGAAGTAAAAAAAGACTGACAATATATCAAAGGGGGAACGAAATGAAAGATATGAACACAAATATCTAAAATAATTTAAGAAAGACGATTCGACAAACAGAAGAAACGATTCAGGTGAGTATACTTCTCTTCTGCTGCCCAAAAAAAACACACCTGTTGTCAGATTGAGGGGGTAAAGGGGCAAACTTGAGTGAGAAGGCAGCGTAAATGAGGAATTGGCCACCTGTGGAATACTATTGCCTTCACTGTACTAGAAGAGAGAGCCTTTATTAGCCTGTCAGTGTGACAGATTGACCAACCTGCTTAGGAGCTCATACCACTCCAACTGTTGACTCGACACCAGCTGCTGCTGCGGAGTCACATCTACTGTTAAGTGGTGTGCTCGGGAAATGGTCAAAAGCAAGATGGCACAAAGAAGGATGCTGTGTTCTTCATGCCGTCTTCTTAGATTTTTTTTTTATCTGGCTATTCATTGCCGGGATCGTTTCCTGTGAAATTTCTTTTGAAATCATCAGGTCACTGTGACTTGTTTTCAAAAGAGCAAGTCCTCAGCCAAGAAAAAGAAATTGCACAACAGTACATCTATCATCTACAAGCAGGGGGCAAGAAAAGCCCCATTTCCTTGGAGCATAAAGTGCCTGAAGAGAATGTGAGGCACACAAAGGGAGAATGATCTGTGGGTTGAGCAGAGGTAACAAGTCCAAGGAAAACAGTGGAAATTATCCACGAATGAAACCGACACAAACCTAACTAGGACATTTGCGATAAAAAAAACAAAACAACTGTTATGGTTCTTGGAAAAGCACTTCCCAAGATATTAAAGACAGAACAACGAAAGGAAATAAAAACAAAGCTTGTGGTTGTTGACTTGCAACCCACAATGCTTAAGAAAAGTATCAAATTTTCAAATAGTTGAGCCATATTTGACCTAAATGGAGGCCCTTTGAAGCCCTCTCTCCATTGCAACTTAAGTGTTTGCATGTTCTGGGGAGAAAATGGTTTCCCATCAAACTTTGGAATGATCCAAGCCACAAAAATCTGTGTTCTACAATTACAGGAGGTATTAGTCCATCCTAAATTTTACCCTCTGTGACACTCTTTTTTTTAGGGCATTCCTTTTCCTTAGGCAAGTGACACCTCATCATGCCAACAACAAAGTTGGCATGACTGGGTGCTGGAAACCGATTTCTGAAAGATTAAGGACCATCCTGATGGGAAGGTCTTCTCACAGTTTTTACAGGCCCAACATTGGATGGAGAAGCAACACATAAATAGACCAGAAAAAGAGACTCTAAATAGCAGCCGCAGCATGAATCATGTATTGTAGTTTATAGTTGTAGGACAGTAAGAGAGACGGACTTTAACCATAACTGAGAAGCTTGGCGTGCAATTTTCATGTTCATTGAACATTATCTGATTGAAGATTAAATTATAGTTTCAATACAAATTGCTGAAATAAGACATTTGAAAACCTGGTTATTATTCTTCAGAAAGCTCTTTATGGGATCAAAGTCTGCAAGTTCAGACCAAATTCCATGTTGATGGATAAGGTACAAATATCTAAATATTTCCACTCTTTTTTTTGCCCATTTATTTTCTGTATTTTCCCACAGAGTCATACTGATACACTTCCCACCCCTCTGTTTCATCTGCTTGACAGAAGCAAAATCAATAAGGCAGATATTGGAATTATCCTATTCCCTTATGAATCCTAATCAGCTGTGCTTGACCACATCTAACCCATATGAAGGGGAACCTTCATGTCTTCAGTCTTGCATAGAGAACCACATTCAAATCAATGTCTCAGATTCTTCACTGCTGAAATACATTTACACTCTTACATAAACACAAACTCTTCTTATAAAACGTACACTAAAAATGCAGAGCCACACAACTTCCCGGAATTCCTGAGAGTGAGAAACTATTTCTTGAATTCTGAAGACTAAATTAATAACTTTATAAGGAGATCTGTATTTCATTAGACGTTAGGAAAACAGAAAGAGAAAACTGTATCCCAGCAATATAAACCCAACATGATATTTTAAGAAGTACAATCCAATGGTTAGATTTGAAGACTCTCACTGAACATTTGGAACTGTGACAGTGACATAAACTGGAATAGAGCAATTTCGAAGATATATGGTAAAGTTTTATATACGATGAAAATGCGGAAAGATCTGAGATGTTACAGATGAAAACAACCCAACAAACAAAATCAGGATATTTCAGCTGAGATATGACTCAGATTTCCAATAATTTACTATCATGAAAAAACAAACGAAGAAGAAAAACTGTTGCCTCTTAGAGCAGCGTTAGAGGAACTTGAAAAATCTGTGCAGATGACACAAAGCATTCTTGAGGCACATGTAGGTTAAACAAATTAAGTTTCTTTTAAATTGCTTTATGCCATTTATTCCTTTAATCTGCCATATGTCTGCACTGACATCTGACCAACACAACTTCAGTTGGATATATTTCTATGGTTCTGCACTTTGCATCTCCTCCCCCTTTTTTGCTTCCTTCTTTCAGCTTTTAATAAGATAACTTCCACCAATTTCCCTGCTTGCATTATTTATTTATTTCCATTTCTATTTAATCTCCGCCGTCGGGACACTGGTTGGGTCTGTCAAGTGAGACAGACTGAAGGGGGAAAAAAAGGACAGAAAGACAGAGGAAAGGGGCTCAGTGATCCCCGTCTGCTGCAATTTTCGGCACTTTAATGAAGTCCAATCTGTGAACGCTCTGTGGTTCGCATAACCCAAGGCCATCATCACTTCTCTGTGACATGGGCTATCCCATAATGAGGGAGCAGCTCCACTGGTGGACGGATGCCTGACGCTTTTGAAACGTCGCATGGAAGAGAGGTGACATGTTTCATCTTCCTTTGTGTGATCAAAGACACCTCTTGTTTGTCCAAAAAGGAGAAAATCCCCTGATCTGAGCACAGATTACAGCTAAATTATTTCATTTATCTATTTTCTATACCTGCTTATTCCGAGGAGAGTCAGCCGGGTTGGACCCAATCCCAGCTGTCATTGATCGAGAGGCGGGGGAAACCCTCTAAGGGTGCCCTGCCCATCACAAATGACACAGACGACCATGTGCACTCACACCAATTCAGTCGCCAACTGACCTGAAATACAACTCGGGTTAGACCATCTTTGAAATATCCATCTGAATTTGCTTACATTCATAACACCTATTTAAACCTGTGAAATAAAAAGAAGTACTTCAGATACAGTTATAGAAAACTGCTTGAAAAAATTCTCAAGTTATCTCTGTCACCTCATACGATGATTTATGCTTAAAGTTTCTGATCTTATCTCTTTCTTATAACTTCTGGTTGCAGCTTGGATGTTTCTAGCAGAACTGATTAAATTAATGGATGCTTTGTTGTTAATAAATATTTCACTACTTAGTGTTCAGTGCAAAAAATGTTCAGCCTAATAACCTCACTAAAGTGATGTACAAATAATGCATATGTTGTGAATAAAATGATTATGTAATGAATGTTATCCCTAGAACTACGACACTGTACAGCAACGCCAAATGTAACAACAAATACTTTCTTTAATCTCTTATTCTGATATTTTATGTGTAATATTGCACCTTCAACAGGAGGGCAGGAGGGCAGTGTATGTGCAAAAAAAAAAAAAAGAGTAGGACAGTGTCACACAACAAGCCTCCAATCAACCGGAGGCTGATCCAAGATGACAACACTCTCAAATGCACTACACGGCCACATGCCACACATCAGAGTCTTTTAGCTTGGAAGTTACCTCTGTTAGAGTTGTCAAAAATATATCTTAGTTTAAACTTCCCTGTTAAAAATGAAAAAAAAAAATCTTTAACAGATGTAACGCAAGCTTTAAGTTTCATTGCACTGATGCAAAAAGAAAAATAATACAGTCAAAGCAACATCAACAGTAAAAATTAAATTGACCCTACAGAAAGACTCTACCAAGTTGTTGTCCGACTCTTCAATTATACAGCAAGGTGAGCATCTTGGTTGTGCATCTTAATTGTTGTAGCAGAAAGGAGACTTTCCGTGATAACATTCATAGTTATTGTGCTGATTTTAGCATGGTGATGAGAAAAGCCATGCTGGTGTATGACCTTTGCTCCAGTTTGAAATACACTTAAACCTATTAGATGGAATGTTCTGACATTTATTGCTCTCACATAACTCACGTGACTTGATTTGTGGCCTCTATGCTAACATTGGATTCGGTCATTTGTCCACACTGGTATTGTGTTAATGTATTGGATTAACCACAGTAGCTCAATATTCTGATCATATTACCATGCAGACATTCCCCTTTGGCCCAATTTAAGGGCCTAAAGAGCAGTTACCATGACTCTATAGTGTAGGTGAATTAAACTAAATGGTTAGAGATGAGAAACTGAAGAATAACCTACTAAATTACATTTGAAGAAATACATAAAGAGAGCCCATTTGTCAAAATTCCCTTGACAAATGGACTGACCTGACCAACCAGATGGCAATGTAGGATGCCTACCCCTATAAATGATTGGGAAATGTTCTCATCATCTACAATAGGCAGGTGCAATGTCTCCTTTGGTACAAAAACAATATTGCTAAGGTTAGTGAGATCAGAGGCTAGTTTTCTCCTTAATGGCAACCATGTTCTTTATTACTTAACAGAAAATGAAGAACAAGACACTCGCAGTGAATACATATTTGTGTACATATTAGTACACCACAGTAATACTAACGATTTAAAGAAAAAAGTTGCTTTTTTGTTGGTTAAATTAGGTCCAACGAAAGATAATCAAAACTCCTTGGCTAGGTTGCATGTTGTATTTTGGGGTACAGCTCCTATTCTAATGTTTCCCACATGACTTGACAAATACTTTTTCGCAAAGCCTTTTTCTGCCAGAAAGTCCTAAAAGCAAACCAAGTCATGTGCTAAATCATAGTGTAGCCATGGTCATCAGATAGGCGAAAAATCTTTCCCACAGAGAAAAGCTTTCAGTGTCATTTTTGCATACAGATCACTGAAGAGATCAATTCCACCATGCCATCATTTTAGAAGCTGTCAGAATAACCCCATAGCTGCCAGAATATATACCAGTAATGCTCAATAGCCTGGCAAAATAGATTACTTGATTTTGATCTCATGAATCTTGAGAGTCCAGTTGAAAAGTTAGAAATACAACAGTTATTTTTAATAAGCTTCAAATATGAAGCGTTTTACTGTTTTTTGTAGTGTTGCTATGCAAACAGTGCATCATAAAGACTTGTGCAGTCAGACCAGAATTTGATCAAAGGATCACCTCTGTCTCTTCTGAATATCAATGCTGAATCCCAATATAATTCAACCTTGCCTAAATCCAGCTCAAACAAGCTCCATACTTGCTATTCTATCAATTAGGGGACTACCAGTGATAACACAGCATAGAAATATAGAGGACATTTTCTAGTCGATGCTGTTTCTATGACAGATTTTAGGTTATTGGGATAATTTGAACGCTTGTCAGGATGCTTTTTTTAGACGTCATTAAGAAAATACGGTATCAACATTTTTTTTTAATGGTAAAAATAGTCACAAAACACAATTTTTTACAAAGAATTGAGCAACACAGCATTTTCATTCAAGTTATTTACTTGCAGGGTGTTTTGAAAAAAGCTTTAAATCAGTGAAGAAAAAATAGGAACTATTCAATATGTTTCACTCAGCTGACAGACTTTCTTCAAAATGTGTCTCTCACGCACACTTAAACAGAGCGTGTGACACTTTTTATGACTTAAATTGCATTCTTTATAAGCCTGCTAGTCTGAAAAATGTATGTCATTCCAAGCAGAGAAATGACTGAAATGACTCCTTTAAAAAAAAAAGATTTTTTTTAAATAAAACAAATTAGTCCATCATTACATAAAATGTAGAAATGTGGCAGATTACATTACCAGAGGAAATTAAATGAATAGTTTAAGAATACAAATACGAAACTCCGCTTTAAAGACATGTGTCTGTCAATAGCCGTGGAAGTAATTATCTTTTCAGACTAATGTGTAGCAGCCAGTGTATACTTGTAAAACATGGGCATGTTTTCCGCATCTTCATATCCCATTAGACAGCATACTACAGTCTTGAATGTAATCAAAGCAGCCAGTAAATAAAAGCCATCAATCAGCTTTCTAGAGGTTTAGAAGACCATGCACTGTTAAAATAAAAGCTGCACAGGATGGGCTAATGCATGTTGTGTGCACAGCAGATTCATTTGAGGTCACCAGGGCTTTCATCATACCCTCGCTGATGGAGGATGAGTTGATAAATGTTCTTCTTGTTTCCTTTTAAAAGATGCAAATGCACACTTATAAACAATGCGCAAGATGTTCTCTTTAGTTTTTTTTCTTTCTGTTTTGAGGTAAACAAGTGCATAATCTGATTAATTTCACAAATGGCTGGTTTTTGTAGAAAATGTTTTTGAAAGTGTTCACTTTTTGTGGGTGACTTGCAGCATTCACCTAAAACCAGATTACTGTTGATAATTAAGATTAGAATAAAATGTTTATCGCACAAACCAAGTTAATATTCTCCATTTGATTTAAATTTACACCTGGAACAAATGATGACTAAGGACATACCAAAAGAAGGTACAGAAATCATCAACATAATTAGATTGTTTTGTATCAAAAGAACAAGATGATAATATTTACATGCCTATAGAGGAATACCCTCTAAAATTTAATTCGAACAAATTAAAAAAACAATCTAATTTGAAACATTTTGATATTCACTCAATTTAAATTAGTGATATTGTGTAGGAATGAAGGGTTTTCTTCATGCCCTCTGAGAATTTGCTCACAAAACCCATGCATGAATACCAAATGCTCTCTTTGCAGGTTCATGTCCTCCAAAGCCCATTTCAACCCCCCTGCCCTCTTCAATTTAAGAAAAAGACAACAGGGTTTGAGCTTAAAAGTTACTTCCTGTCTGTCAAAATGTCAACTTCTTGACTAGTGTCCTTCACTGAGTGCATGCGTTACCTTTTAAGCAGCTGAGTCCATGTGTGTAGGATCTAAGGACCGACATGGCACAAGCCAGGTAACCTCGTAATGCTGATCCTTTTCACATGGAGAACCTGAATAGGGAGACATGGGCAGCATCCCTGCAGGGCTCAGGCAGCATCACCTTTGCCTGAGGCAGGGCAGGTCAGCAGAGACGATATACTCAAGGAGCCGAACGAAACAAATCACGACATATAGGTTTCGGTTCTGCAGACATGGCCGGGACAGAGTAGAAGATTTCCTGTCTGAAAAGGTCAGCGGCTCAAATACCATGGTCTGTTGTGTGTATGTCTGGGTGTGTGTTTGGAAGGGGGGTGGGGGCAAGATGTATGCATGACATGATGTTTTTCAGCTTTGAAGAAGAAAAAGATGAGTTTCTTAAGCATCTCACCACATGGAGCTCAGGCTTACATGGGATAATGTAAAGATAAAACACCATTGATGCTTATCTGAATAGCACAAAAGGTTATCGAGATGCAAACAGAAACATAGGTATACAAATCAGATGAAGCAACAGTGGTCGCAAGCCAAGAGAGAAGTAGAAACGAAGAAAGCAGTTCAAGGTGATGAGGAAACAGACGAGGAAAAAAAGGGTGACCTCACCCCCTGCCAGCATCTCCTTTGCATCTCAATCATGCCTCCTCTTGAATATCAAAGCAGAGCTCTTGATGGACAACCAAGGCAAAACTACTGATATAAGGAGATGTCTTCTGTAGTAATGAGGCAGGAAAAAAGGAAAATAATTGCAGATGCATCACTTTTAAAAAAATATGAAGCGAGTGGGAGATGAGCAGCCGACTGACTGCCTCATCAGATACATGTGAATGAGAATGATGATGCCGCTGAGTAGGCTGAGAGAAGGAGCTTTAAATTAGACAATACAGCACACACCCTCGATTGCAACATTGGCCTAACAATATAACAAACTGAAACATGCGATTAATCCAGTTTTGTCTGTCATTCCAGGGCATCTCAATGGTAGTTGAGCAGTTTATGGAGTACATTCTCTTGCCATTCAGAGCCATACGTTTCTAAACCTGACTTTGGAGCTTATCTGTGACCACAAAGTTATTGAGCTTAATTCTTTTCTGAAGACGGCTCATTATCTTTGCTGGAGAATAAAAATCCCCAGTGAAACCAATGGACCTTTTCTTGGCAGCCAACATCATCTGAAGTTAAATATCAATGACTGACTCCTGGAATGCATACGGAGAGATGAAAATCCACTTATATCTGTAATAACAGCATTAAATTAGTGGTGGTATGAGAGAGATGTCATTTCAGTTCACTTTCCTCCATTCAGCTTGCCTTACTTGGCCCATCATCCCTTAAATGGTAAAACCAGCCCCATCATTCTTCCTTTTAAAAAGAAAAAAGGATGAATAAAAATGAGCAGGGAGGGAGTAAATATTCTTATAAATGAGATTTGATTCTACTCTCCCTCCTACATTCTTCTCTGTTAATTAACATTAACTTCCTCTGCCTTTTCTTCCCATTCCTATCTCACAGTCTCAGCTCTGTCTGGCCCTTGTGACACAAAAGGACATCATAAAACGTCTTGAGTGTCCACACCAGTGCACTTGAAGATCAAATCAGGCCACACCATAAAGAAAGGCACCAGGCTGTCTCTCTCATAGCACTACAGCCCAATGCAATTATCAGTTGGTGATGATAGAACGCATAGGGAGGTGTAATAGCTTTTAGATTTGTACCTCATCATCATCATCATCACCATCATCATCATCATCCCAGCCAAGGCTACAGGCAAAGCAACTGCATTACCATATATCAGTTTAGTATAGAGAGCGCACATGTACCCAACTGTGAGAACATTGTTTCTTTTTCCATCTTGTTTCTTAGTTGTTTTCTTGATGGTTGAATTGCTATACACAGAGCATCTGCAGCCAACTGTACAACACACACTGCACACACACCAGAAAATTATCCCTCTTTGCCTCCCTCTAATCCATACAGTGGTGATAGCGATATAATCATTCAGTTTAAATGCAAAGTCTTGAGTGTGTTTGACTGATAAATGCTGAAAACATGAAAATTAAATAGCAATTCATGCAAAATGCTCTGACACACAAATATGACCTCAGAACAGAGAACAAATATAAATACATTCTTACAAAAGAGTAATTGCTTGGTCTTTATATCTTCATTTGCAAAATAGTGTATTAACTGTAATGAAAAAAAAACAATAGAAAGGGCCAATTGTCCCAGCAGAAATCATAATCCCTCATTTCTATGGAGGGATTAGGTTTTTATGTTTGCACTATTATTCCTGTCAATTTCACCATGCAATGGAAAATGTAGCCACAGTTTTCACTGATACCACAGCGAATTGTGTTTTATGCTGTTCCCTGCAAAAAACGGACTGGTTTTCACAAAGCAACAGAAGAAAAAAGTCAAACTCTTTTGTTTTTTGGGGTTGTATTTTTTAACATTATTACTAAATAACATGCAGTATTGTTCAATGCAAGAAAAATGCTATTTAAAGTAATACTTTACTCTGAAAAAAAAAAGCCAGCATAAGTCTGATAAGAGCATGGAGGTAAAAAAGATTGTAAATAAGGAAAAAAAAAAGGAAAAAAATAGAAATGCATTTTATGAGTAGAAAGTAACATGACAAGCTTTAAAAGCATCTACAAAAGTAAGGTGAAATTTAGAGCCAGTAGGAGGGCAGTTGGAGGGAAATTGAAAATAGTGGGAACATTTAAAAATTTGAAAACTGTGGCAGAAAGAAAAATTACTTGTCTAAAGGAAGAAAAAGAAGTGATGAACAAAGTTAGCAAGGAAAAAAAGGGACAATACAAAGTTATGAATAGAGGCTGAAAAATCATTTATATATTTCTTTCCAAGTACAATGATTTACAATGAACAAAATAGGCACAAGGACAGTCTTTTGTCAGCCATACGTGATGATATAAGAATGTTTTCTTTGAATTTTATTTTTCACCTGACGCATAAAGCCTCTGGTGCAGACTTACAGATGAAGAACTCTCACTAAGTGCTGCTCTACTAAGTCTGCTCATATTTGCAGTCACAGTGAAAGTGTATTTTACATACTGACAACAGCATGACAAAGGTGTATTCAGGATGACTGACACACAAAATTGCCCATCACTTTGACTCAGCCAGCAGTGCGCTTTGTATGAAGGATTTTTTTATTTGTATGTTATGGGGTAATTTTAAAACCCGATTTCATTATTTGAACAAGGATATTATTTTTTAAAACAAAGTTTTAAAAGGATTAGTTGAAAGAAAAAATATTCAAAATCCCACAGTGCCACTGAAGGACTAAGACTATGACTAAAGGAAAACTAAGAAAATGTTGGTGAACAGTTGAATAAAAAAATATTTATTATTCACAAACAGGAAACAAATTGTCCGAAACCTTGCATCAAAAGGGCTGGGTGTGAAGGGCAAAGTAAGCTTGCACTGACAGACTAAAGTTATTATTTCAATTTGCAATGTAAAAATGATCCTAGGCCTCCACATCAGAAGATAAACAAATGAACTTTCATAGGTAATTTATGTGAGTCGACTCAGAGAGCTCCAGGGTCAGAAAACTCCAGGAGTGCAAATTCTACACCTGACTTCCTGCTGAGGAAGTTTTCAGACACGTCTAGGTCAAAGTTTTTTCTAATAACTAAGTGAGGTTCTGGTCTGGAATCTTTGTCATTCTATACATACTGTCTAAATTATAGGATTCAAATTTGTGGGATTTCAGGAGCCAGAACTAGCTTGAAGACTTGGCAGCAAGAGAAACAGTGGTGGTTTTAACAGTGGTGGTTCTGAGTTCTTCCGAGATCACATTTTCACTCAGGTTTGGAATCTTATATTCATATTGTTCATTTCAAGTTAATGGTCAATAAATTCAACTAAGCCCAAGTGGATGCAAGTCAAATTATATAATGTTCAAGGAAGTGTATACACCAGAGCACACTTGCTTAGATCAAACAAGGGGATGGTATATCTTTATCATTCATATGCAATGTTTATTTCTTTAAGTATGAATTGATTACCAATCCTCAGCTTCAATCATTCTTTCCTTTGTCATTACAGAATGTGACATGAGAAAACAAGCAAAGATAATTCTTTAAAGTGACAAAAGGTGGCAAATATAAAAAGGTTACTTTATGATATGGATTAAACAACATGCACACAAACTTGTTGTCTGACCGCTTCATCCACAAAATAATAAAGCAGACATGACCAAACAAACATACACAGGTTCATTTAAGGCCTTGGTGATTCACACTCAAACGTCCGCCTTTTCTGTAGGCCTGAGAAGAAATGGGATCTGCAGTTGTATGCACTTGTAAATATCCAAACTGAGTATGCTCCAGGTCATATCTCAGCTGGGGAGGCTGGATTCTAATTACAGGAATGTGGAGTAAATCAGGTCTCCAGTGGCTAATGATGCAAGGCGCTTGGCTCAAGCAGCTAAAGTAAAGGCAGCCCTGGAAGGAAGTGGGATGAGTTAGCAATTGTTCAATCCCTGCACATTACAGCTTGTGTGCACAAGAAGCCAGATAAATGAAGAGTTCAGAGGTGGTCTCAGGCTTTCGTTTGTTACTTCTTCAGCTTAAAAGAGATGCGCTATCATTACCGCTATTTAAATCCCATTTATGGCGACGGTGAGGATGTGCCACCTATGTCACAGGCTTGGTTCAAATAAAACATCTGTTATGTAAGCACACAGATTACTTATGATTTTTGGTTAAATCCCCTTGATCATGCTGTCAGATGTGAACACCTTGTATAAAGACAAACGCACACTTGGGCAAGGCAAATGCTCACCTATTGGAAAACTTTAGTGAGAATCATTTGTAAAGCACACCGAGAACATCGTTATTAGGATGGATGACTACATTCTACAGGCTTGGATTACCTGCTAAAACAAAAAATAATTAACAACAGTCAGGGGATCCAATAAAATGCAACAAGAGACAGTTTTAAATGCTCCAGTTGTCTAACTCAATCCTCCACCACTTGAGTTTATTACACAGGAAAAATTGACTCGACACTGGTTCCATTCTAGTCTAATGTTAATTAGTCAAACTCCAAGTGCTCTTTTTCCTTTCAACAATCTTGTTTTGCTTCTAACAGATGAGCTGTTTAATTGCCTATTATGGTGCGTTCGCAAAGAAGAGGGACCTCATATCCCAAGTGTATTGGGTGAAGTGGTATTGATATGGAAGCGAAGGAAGCGATCGTACTGTATCACATTTTTACCACCTGATGCCCAATAGTGGCAATAAATATTGGCATACACACACTGCCCTTAGTCAGGGATGCAGTAAAGACACTTTCCCCTTTTACTTTATACTAAACAGCCTTTCATATTGACACACATATATATATATATTTATATATATATATATATATATATATAGAGAGAGAGAGAAAGAGAGAGGGAGTTTGTGAACTTTTTGCAAAGGATTTTAAGATCAGAAATCAATAATAAAAATGAATAATTTGAACTGACTGGATAGTGAAAACCATTAAAAAGTGGAACATTTGACTTCAGAAATAAGACTGTGGAGTAAAAGGTGAAATATCATAGGCAATAAATAAGAAAATCAATCCATCACATTTCCAGGTTTTTAAAATACCCCCTGATTTCTTACCAAGCCATAGTCTATAATAACAGACTATAAAAGAAGTATAAACCATGCCTATTTAAAAAGTCAAGTCCCTTCATGAAATGCAAACTCAAAGTTGATTTTATCCACAGGTGATGATGATGTCTTGAGCTAAATCCACTCCTTTTGATCAGCATCAGCACGAGCATGGTGAAATGAATTCCATCAGTTGGTAGATATTTGGCTTCAAAGAGAAATCAATTGACCGGAAGGCTGTTTAAGGAGGAAGCATGCCAGAAAGTTTATTCATTATATGTATTTCATTATTTCACGTTTCAAGACGTTTCCTGTGTGTCTGCTGGTGGCCTCAGTTTCAGTGTTAGTTTTGTTGACAGTCTCTGTGTCAGAGATGTGAGATTTTGTGATATGACCAAAAACACAAAATGCAGAATTAGAAAATGTGGACATAGTGCCCGTCAAATTAGAACTTTGGAAGAATCTATTTTTCTGGAAAATTAGTACACATTCCTAAAATATAAAGTGGGAAATGTAATCCGTTTCCAATTATGCATGTATTATACAAATATATCCAGTTAATTGAGAGCGATTTTAAAATTAACAATACAACAAAATCATTTATTGCATAACATAGACAATTAAAAGACATCATTCATCACTAATATCACTGCTTTCGTCAGTCTCAGGGTATCTTCCTCTGTAGAGTGAACTCAACTAAAACAAGGACCATTTTTAGCACTCTGAAAATAGTATGGCTAATTAATTTTTGGCTGATGTGAAGTGATTTTAAATCTTTAATGAACAAAAAGGATTAAGGATGAGAAATCAAAATTGGACTCTTTTAAATGTTTCATGTGTTTCTATGCTGCAGAAGCTTGTGTGTGTGTGTGTGTGTGTGTGTGTGTGTGTGTGTGTGTGTGTGTGTTCAGGACGGCCCGCATTAACACTTGTCAAGTGTTACAAATTCATAAGCATCAACTGAGAGCTAAAGACAGACAAAGTAACAGGTAGCTTAAGTCTTGAAATGCCTTCTGGACCAAATGAAAAATAATGTGCACAGAGCTTTTGGAAACACTGACTGAACCCCTCAGAGAGAACATTGATTGAGGTGCTTTTTAAATTTTCTCCCCTACACTGCTCTGAGCCTCAGAGGTGATTATGTACTGACAAAATCATGTGGTGTAAAGTGCCACAAGTGTATTTATTTTACTGCACAGGAATCAAGGTAAATACTTCAATCAGTATGCTCCTACAAGCACCCAAAACCTCTACCAGACGCTGACGTACAGACTGCAGAGTGAATGAAAAGGACATTTTGGGGCCTTATTGGAAATAGACTTTCAAACAATTGAATACAAACTGACAATTGAATACAATATTTTTGGGGATTGCGTCACTTCAAAAGATCCCGATAGGTATGAGATAGAAATAGAGGCAAAAATGCAAACGTGAATTATTTCTTGGGGCAGAAATAAATGCTTTGAAATAGTAGAAGGGTGATGACATTCTTCCATCAATGACGACATTCTTTATACAATTGGTAAAACCTTTTCATCATTTTATTCACCAGCTTGTCTTTTCTCCCTATTGCAAATCTTCCTCTGCCTACCAGTATTTTACTTGTGGCTCCTGAGACGACACTGCATGTACCATCTTCCCTGATGATACTTCAATAGTAGATTCTAAGAAAACTGGGCTTGTTTCATATTTAAATAATTATCCTTAGTTTTTCCAAGTTCTGAGTAAACCCATCTTCCACTTGCTGGTCCACCTCTTTCCAATCCTCCATTCTATCCTAATTTGTTGTAAAAACCAAAATTCCAACGACTGAGAGAGTAAGCTATATTTCAAACAGTGTTTGCGAAAGATTTAGCCTTTGTTTTCCTCAGCTAACCAAACATTGCCTCAATGACCGTCATCATGGCTGGCGCATTGATGAATGCATCTTAATATTTTCGGTGGTTTCACCTCTTAAATACACCATAGCTTAAACAAATACACTGAGCTGCTTTGCACTTCTTTTGAAATCAAACTGGATTCCATACTATTTTACTAGAGGAAAAGAGGTAAAATTAATGTTATCGAATGGAGGGAGGCGATACAATTGGGTATATTGCCAGGACATGAGAATTAATCCCACTGACAGATAAGGACAAGTTAATGATAACGCAGACGCACAAGCTACTGTCGGCCACAGTGTTTGCCATTGTTCATAACTGCCTCATGGCTCATTGCCCCATTACTAAAATGATTCATTAACACGCATTTCACTGCAAAAGAAAAGAAAACAACTGAGATGCTTTTTTGGTTTCCCACTTTTTCACATTCTAACATTTATGGGCAAGCAGATGGACTGGCACCAAAACATAGGCACCAATTGTGATACTGGTCAATGCAGTGACATTGCATAGTAATAGCTGTTTACCACTGATATCTTCATTCCTGTTAAAAACGTTTGTGGGTCTTGCCTAAGAAAATATACGCTGCATTTGGGGTTAGAGTGCATTGACCTGTATCAATTCTACTGAGCTTTACTGGCTCATGCATACTTGTAATCATGCATATCAGTGCACAAATAATGTATTCACACACTCACACTGATATCTACTCAAGCATGCTCTCTCAGGGTGGCTGATGATATAAATATCCCAACAGTGTGTTGATAGCAAATGACTTCTTGATATAGGTCACACATCTTCCAATGCTTAAATATTCCTTTAAACACAGCGCTCACCAAATGGAATGTCTAGCGTTCAGTTCGTACAATTCAGAACTGATTTGGCATTACAGTTCATGAGCTATTTCTTAAGGGTTTACTTCAATCTCAACACACACTGGAACATTCTTATGATGTCATCATTAAATATATGAAGTCAACCCGCAAAGGTAATGGCACAATCATTTCTGGACTTGAGACATTATCATGGACTGGACACAGTCGGTGGGAAGACCAGCCTTCTCTTCAACACGGCCTCCCATACGCCCAGCCTCCGTTGGGCTGAACATAATCTGCAGGACGAAATCGTGCACAGCAGTTTAAGCGATATGTTTTTATTTCTGAGGGAGATCAAGTGAAGCACGGCTGCCCAACTGAACCGGGGCTCTGAACCAGAAAAAAGGCCCTCTACATACGGAGTTCAAAGGACATTGTGCTATCCAGCCATGCCGAGAGTGGGACTGTCGAAAAAAGCACTACAAAATATTCTTATTCTCTCAATAGCGACCACCCACCTTTTCATAGTCTGCTTGACAAAATGATTACTCTGGCCGTGAATGTGGAGAACCTTGAACTAGAAAGTGAAGGTTTTTGTGTCAGGTAGTAAAGGCTAAGTGTTGACAGTAATGTCAGTGGACAGTGTGATTTTGAGAACAGCAGGCTTACACCCATCTAAGAAATGTTACATTTACAAAAATGTCGGCTGAATTCAAACAGCACTACATTGACCACTGTCTGCCTTTTATTTTACCTAAACTGCTTTGTCATATTAAACAAATTCCCCTTTTTTTCTTAAAAAAACACACTGACAGTATGAATCATAGTCAAACATTACTTAGTGCTATTTATTTCATTGTGCTTGTCCAGGGGGTGCTGTGCACCTGGAGCAAAAAGGGTCAAGCCTTACAAATACAATCCAAAAACATCTCATGCTTTCACAGTATGCATAAAGAAAATGCTTAGAAACAATCAAATGATTTTCAATAGCCTTTCAATAGTTTTTTCAATAGCCTCCATATGAAATAAAGGAAACGTGAAAGAGAGTCATAATCAAGTCAATAACACCAGTTTAAATATACATCAGCAGAACCAATGTAATTTTTTGACAATGATTTGTTTTGATATTAACCTTTCACTTTGATTAATCAGTACAGTATGGAAGAAACTGTCAAAACATACATTTTTAAATATACATTTTAATCTGTTTCCCTCATGCTTACACATGTGGGGCTGACAGTTAAATCTAGGCATATCTAAAATGCCGCTGTTTGGTTTTCTGGTGTGCTACCTTTACCGATGAGGCAGTTTTAGACTATTTAGTTCAGGATAGGTCAAAGAGATGTTTTCCACATGTTAGGAACAAGTCCTTTTTCAGCAGGAGAAGATCAAAATATGGTGAAGACAAAGTTAAAAAGATTTTATTCTTGATTTAGATTATACTGCTATATTATTTACAATTTATCATGGTCTATAGGTTGTTTTGTGACTTTTGCTTATGGCTATTTATTTTAACATCCTGCTCTAAGTTGCTTGGTTACTTAATACACCTTAATTATCTTGCCAACTCTCTTGAACCCATGTGGGCTCTGTTAAGCTTTATTTTCTGCCTTTGTTTTTCATTCGGTTAAGAATGACTTATTACCTTTGTTTTGACCGTGATGTCTGCTTGGTACATATTCTGCTGGGTTCTTTTCTTGTTTGCCAAATCCTCATCACTGCATTTACATCTCTCTCGTCAGTCTATATCTGTGCTCTGTTGAGTTGGATGTTCAGCTTGTCTGGATGGTCTATTCAATAAAGCTTCTAATTGTAGGAGCTCCCTGGTTCCCACCTTGTTGGTCCTGCTTTCGAATCGTCTTCCACTCAACATGCCCCATGACATAAATGAGTTTGTGTATATAATAAACCAGTTATATGTAGGGCACTTACAAACTACAAAACATTTAAAAGTTAGAACGGGTGCGGAAACCATCCAGACATGACCGGAACAACCATTTGTATAGTAGTCAGACCAACATCAGATGGTAGAGTCACAATGTGGCCTTTTCAAATTGGAAGTTCTGACCTTTTCTGTTGGTGGCATTATCCAGATAATCAGTTCAATTCAAGCTTACATACAAAAGCTTGTATCAGTCTGGCTTTACGAGGGCCTAAACACTGAGAAACTCAGCACATTCATATAAACGCAGACACAAATAAAGTAATAGGGTTTGATTATGTCTTAATCATTGAGTAGCAACTCAAGGCATTCAAGTGTATTTCCAGAAAGCAGAAATAAATACTTTTTCCCCCTTTATGCACCCCCTTTAATAAGAGCTTGACTTTCAGATGCTGAAAGTCAACCACAAAAAAGATTTAGTGCTTCACTTTGATCGGTTTGTGTTAGGGGCAATTGGATGCATCCACAACAAATATCCATCTCTCATTCAGATGACTTTCAGTCAAACAGTGAAGACTGTCTCTGACAGTGTGGATAATCCATAAATGAAAAACTTTGAAACAGGTTAGATCTGGTGTATAAGATAACATGGCAATACTATACAGGAAGAAAAAGAACCAGCTCTAAGACAGTGACAGGAAGAAATAAGTCTACGCCTCGAATCCTGATTTTACCATAGGCCCCAGGAATAAATGATGTGTCCATACAGTCCAAATAAAATAATACAAGCCATCAAGAGAAATATGTGTCTAGAAAAACACAGAAAGGCGAAAAATGTCATATAACTTTAATCCTGGTGATGAAATGACAAATAGACATTTCTCAACCAGAAATTATTGTAAATAAATAGCAACAAAGCCACGTACGACAGTTGAGGTAAAAAGTTGTATGTGTATACCAAAACAAAAGGTCAAACTAACTAAAATCTTGACTAAGACTGGAAATTCTTGATACAACGAGGAGTCATGTCCCATCTTTGCTGTTGTTTAACAACCTTTATTTCTCTTTTAGTAAAGAATTCTCAATATTTACTAGCCCATTTGTTTGCTTACAGAGTAAGCAGGATTATATACTCAGTGACAGCCTAGGGGTACAGTAACTGTATTTCAGCTGAGTTCATCTCTGCTGTCATCTCCCGTCTACTGATTTGTAACCTAGCCCTGGCACAATCACTCCAACTGTCACTCTAGCATTAGGACAAAAATACTTTCCCATGTAAGAGAGAAATGCCGCAGTAGCTTAAATTGCAGCACCGCATTGATGCATTTTCCTGTAAAGAACAAATACCATGCAGAAAACATAACACACCTATGCACAATCTTCACGCTTAAATACACGCAACAAGAAAAAAGGAAAACGGCAGAAGAGGCAGTCCTGCACCAGATTACTAAATTACAATCCGGCAACTTTTAAAAAAACTGCTTAGCCTCTAAGGAGATAAACAGTTTGAACTTGGCTTTGCAGAGATTTAGCCAACAAAGTTGCTGGTCAGCAAAAGCAGCAACTCTTAAAGCCTGATATTGAATTTGGATTTTTTATTAGGTGTGACCTGTTTGTAAGCACATGGCACAGATACACACTTCAACTACACACCCACATGTCGACATATTTAATAGTGAATAGAAACATAAATTAAACGGGCAGCCTGAATATGCAGGCTGCACCTTTCTGTGGTGCAGGGAGCTGGGCTGCTGTGAAGTGTACACTCAGCAATCTGATCACACATGCTTTTACATTTTCTCACCGAGCCCCAATGTCGGTTTGAAAAGAATCCATCACGAGTGAAAACAGCTACCATAGGGTGTGAGGTGTTTTAATCAAAACAGCCAAATGTTAAAGAAAAAAAAAAGAGGACGCAAAACGAGATTTAAATGGAAAATGTTTAGAGCTTTTAATAGCACTATAGTTAAAATCCAAAAATAACCATCCCTTTAAAAATATAAATTCAGAGGAGGAATATCCCTCATCCAGCTGCTTCATATATCCTCAACACTACACTGGTACACTACACCAGTGTCTTCCTTTGGGGATAATAGTTTTAAAACTACTCCAGTTTTGTAAGAGTTTTGAGGTTTGGTCATGAGGCCTCACTGCCTCTGGGGCATTTCCTTCACATTCTCTGCTTTTTTACATTTAAATTGAATCATTTAACAGATTCTGTTACCAAAGCAACTTACAAGGAGACAAAATAATTAAACCGTAAGTACATTTTAAAAAGCAATTTAAAATGAACAACTACAACATGCACTAGAGATGGAGAGCAGATCATCAGGGTGGTTAAGTGCAGTTTATAAGATGCAGAAGGGACAAGAAAGGAGGGAGTGGTCAAAAGGAGAAAGATGAGAAGGATAAGCATTGATAGTGCTTTTCATGCAAATTACCCATTTAATTTAATTAAATGAATATTAAGAATGCATGTAATTGCTACAACTGCTGCTACAGATACTATAATTCCCATGAAACCTGATGTTTTCCCTGGCTGCATATCGAATTACATACAGTGAAGATGCAGATTCTGTTACAAATATACACCGGAGAGCTTGAACTTTCCCCCAGTATTATGCGTGGGTTCTTTCCTGGTACTCCAGCGTCCCCCCACAGTCCAAAAAACACGTTGATTGATTGAAAACTCTAAGTTCCCCGTAGGAGTGAGTGTGGCCGTGGATGGTTGTTCATCTCTGTGCGGCACTGTGATGGACTGTCCAGGGCGTACCCCGCCTCCAGCCCAATGACAGCTGAAATAGGCGCCAGCACCCACCCCGACCCTACAAGTAATAAGTGGTACAGCAAATGGGTAGCTGGAAACATACAGAGGAACCCTGGCTGCCTCTCACCTCAAAGAACTGTGTACCTGAGCGTGTTAAGCGACTAAGCCTGCCTGAAAACTACCTCTTACATTATTTTTGGAAAGTGTTGGAAAAATATAAGCACCAGCGGCCATGAAACTGGTTAAGAAGTTGAGAAATTAATTTTGCATTCCAATCTCCACCCTAAGATTGTGCCATGTAAAGGAAGATGACATCAGGTCCAGTCTTTCCAAGATTGCAGCTCAAAACTTTGAATCCAGATACTGAAAATACATGTAATAAACAATGAGTGAGCTGCTGACACCAGGCTTTGGTGGGTGAATAGAAGATAAAAAGGACATATGGAGGTTGTCGGAGCCTTGAATGACAAGGCTCTATTCCCATCAGAAAGAAATCTAAAGCATCTTTTATTAATTCAGTCGTCGACAACTCTGGCTGACTGACTGACTCACTGACTAACTGGGGCAGCCACGATATGTGAAAGCGGGTGCTGCAAAAACATCAAAACCAGATCAGCATAATACTTCTGAGCAAGTAAATCAGAGGTGTATTCCACAAAGAGTGTCAGAACAATAGGACTTATTGGAACTGGAACGCTTTGTTCTTTCTTTTATACTTAACCACTCCGTCTTCCATCTTCTCACTTTCCCCGTCATCACAGACAGTTTCTCCAAAATGAAAATGCTCTTTTGAAATAATTATCTAATCATTTGACTCACACGCACATGTGAATTCTATAAATGGAAAAGAATTGAGCAAAGAGGCTGAAACATCATTTTGACATTTTTCTGTACCCACTGATCTATCCATGTTAAATAAATGGTCTTCCCAGGCACTTCCATTACTACAAAATCCTTATAATGTGCGATTAAATGATTGAGTCAACATGAACAGAGGATTTAGAGTCAAACACAAGCCTTTTTGTGCAAGACTAAAACAGTACTCGACAGAATGATAGACATTTTACCATACAATATCAATCACAAAGTACATGGCTTGATTTTCTCATTTGTGACAATAATACAACCAAGAATCCATTAGGGGACTTTTCTTTTAGACATCAGTGAATTAAAATGAAATTCTTCAGTCAAAAGATGTTGACGTTACATCGTAAAATTAAGGGATGTATTGAAGAAACAAGTGTGGAAAAGAAAATGGTGAGTAAGATTTTTTTTTAAAGAGTTGGAAAGGACATAGTGATTTTCTATCAGCTTTTTTCACAGTCTATCCTCAGAAACTGAGCACAGGGTGACAGCTGTGCCCTCTCATCTGCAGAATGAAGAAACATCTTTTTGACCAGACAATCATTTGCCCTCTCAAATGGCAAATTCAATAATACAATTAAGACAAAAACTACATCTTGCATCACAAGGACCATCATGTACTCTCCAGAAGTCATTATTCAGCCTATTTCAAATGCCAAATACATTTATCGTGATTTTCTTTAATGAATTCAAATTTAATAATGAAGAATAAAAAAGGGCTAACTGTAATATGCCAAGGCAGATTGTTAGAGGTCTCCTGTAAAAAATTATTAATTTACAAGCATCAGGAAAAGATGGGGGAAAAAACAGCACTCCTAATAGTAATTAGCTGACTAACAAAGCAGTGCACAATCTGTCAGTGCCAAAACAAAGAAGACTAGGAGGCTTTTGCTTAACCTGTGATCATTTTCATTTACATTTGTACACTCGATTCATGTTGCTTTCATGCAACATGACTTTCAAGGACACAGATTACAGATACGTTCAGGCAGCTGACTGCTCTTTCCCCTGAGCTACAGCCACCCTGTGGTGGAGGTTAGGGTTAGACAGACTTTCTTTTCTTTAACACAAAACCTGTCTCAGCCACTCAGTTTTACCAGTCAATGTCAAGAAAGATTCAAAGCTGTGAATGGCATCAAAGAGAAAGCCACAGTTGGACAAGGCTCATCCACTGACGTGAGATAAAAGGTAAAACAGAAGGCTCAGCTTTTAATATTCCTGGTTCCTGCAATATACCAACAACTGATTTAAGAAATTAATTCAATCCAATTATTATGATGTGCGCATGAAATCAAATGAAATCAAATCAATTAGGACCTATAACTTTAACACATAAATATAGAAAATCTATAATTCATTTTCCCCACTTACATTTAAAAGAGTACAGTCTAATTAATAACTTATGCCCATATTACAACTCTATACACATTTGCAATGTTTGTGTTGATCAAAAGTCTAAATTGCATCCATATCCCACAAAATTACGGAGCATAAGCCTATTCTGTCTTTTCTCTCTTCCCAAAAGTGCATATTTTCCTGAACTGCAGTCTCCCCATTTTGCACTGAATTTTGCTGAATATTATGTTACCTGACTCAGTGTTTATTCAAAAAAAGATCAAAGCTGGTGTTCGTGTGTACACTACATAAATAACAGGAATCATTAAAAACTGAATATTCCTACTTAATCCAGTTAAGGACTGCAGGTGGCTGCAGCCTATCCCAGCCACCATTGGACTAGAGACACACATTACACTCTGGATAGGTCACACACCCATCACAGGGGGAAAAAAAGAAATAACCACACTTGGATGAGAGGTGACACGTTTTCAAGATAAAAAAAAAGAAGTCCGGTTGACTTTACTTAGGTTCTTTCTATTCCAATAGCCTGGGTGATCGAAAATCTGCACAAATATTGGTTTTGTAAAGAAGTGCATTTGGTCTTATAAAAGTAGAAAGACTGTCTTTCTTAAGAGGTCATCTCAGTTGCATTTTTTAGAGATGCACTTCAATGTCATGTCTTACTTTTGAGTCCACATTATGAGAGGAACATGGACACAACCAAATAATGTAAACCAAATCTAAACCATAGTTGACTGTAAGAAACAATTTTGTTCTTCTTATTTTCTTTGTCACCATTTTCTTCTGCATGTCACAGCTCTCCCAATTTATTATGAAAGCTATTTTTGTACGGGTAGAAGCATTAACAGGGTTGCGTAAAATAAATTGATTCTCAGGTCTCCTCATGCTCTGAGTTTTATCACACTCAATGTTTTCCTCTTCTTTCTGGCCTTTTTTCACCTCATACACCGGGAACTTACCTTGTCAAAAAACACCCCTCTCTCTGTAATTAAAGTATGGCTAGGAGGTCAGATAAAAGGTGCACTGCTATGTATTCAAGCAGAGGATGTGCTTAGTTTTTTCAAAAGCCCTTTGACACGAAACCTTCTAATATTTCCATTCCTCCCCCAACTGCTGGAGTAGAAGCAGGCTGTTGTCTGTCCCCTAATGGTTACCTTGTGTGATGTCTGCTATCATTTGGCCTTTGCCACTTTTCATCTTTAGATTTTATTTCTAGGTAAATGTAATTTTAAAAATCTTCCAAAATCCTTGTCACAATTACCTCACGTTCTGCCTAAGGAACACAAAAGATGGGATAGGAGACAATACACCACAAAAAAACAATCTCGTTCACCAGTACTGGGTACATTTTTTTAATTTTCAAGGAAAATTGTCTTAAATCCGTCTCCAAATGAGAATAAAAGACTAAAAAATAAATCCTTTTTGAGATTTCATTAGCAATTCATCCATTACTCAGCAACAACCTAATTGATTCATGTCTTTGAGTTCTACAGTAATAGCAAATTGATTGATTTATCCTCAAGAGGGAACATGGTGGGAATTGCTGGGCCAAAAAACAGAACAGCAGAATCATCGGCTTTGAGCTGATGGATGAGACCCGAATTGCGAAAAAAGGAAAGAATAAATAAGTAAAACTCTAAAAATTTGTTAAACCTTTGTGTGGGTGTCAAAAACGACTGTTGAAGGGAAGTAGATTTCTCATTTTTAGAAGAATGAAACAACAATGGCCATAAAAGACCCAACATTAATCACATTTAACAGTTCACTTATGTAAATTAGACTGCATCTGTAATTAATCCAATAACTCCAAACCAACCAACAATTTCCCAACATAAATCTGCGATGACATCAACTCAATCGTTTACTGATAGCAAAACATTGAATTTAAGAATGAAAAGAAAATTAACCTTCTTGCTTCCGGCCTGAAAAACTTCACGTTGGCTAGACAGGGTCAAGTTACACTGACCCATAATTGTAACATCCAAATGAAGATTAAATTGTGTTTGAGAAAGAAATAATCCTGACATTTCCAAAAGACTGGTGTTTGTGAAATGAGATCCATGAGCAGCTGTCTCTAAAAAAGATTTCACTATTGATTGATTTCAGATTAGTGACTTAACTGTACCACCAAGGGGGATTCTGAGGGTCAGTGAAGGGCTGAAATTGACCAGTAGCTCAACAGAAAGACAACATCAATTACTTAACAGTCAAAATTATTTTAAAAAGGAAAAACACATGGGAATTACTTGGAAAAAAGATTAAATAGACAGAATGGAAATGTTTTTATCTTATAATGAATGTTGATTCTGTTGGGGGGTAAATAAAAATTTCAGTACTGTAATAATGCTTTAATGCTTTTTAAAATTCAACAATTTTCTCAGGTTAGCAAAGCTCACTGCATTTTGACTCTTTAAAACTGTCAAGGCTGTATTTCAGTTGGGTAGCAGCCCCCTTCCATCTTTGTAAAAATGAGGCTTATAATAAAACCAATATTTGAAGAAAACAAGAATGAAGATTCTTTTGATCAACAAAATGCGTTCTGTACAGCCAAAGATTAATGTACAGCTAAAATTAGACAACTGCCACTATATAAAACACCCCCTCCTTGCCTTTACCAGATATTTTAAGGCAAATGCAACAACAGAAAAGAGAGATCTTTTGAGCTGCCACACCATACTGTGTTTGGGGAAATGAGCAGCTGGAGAGGAGAGATACATTGGAGCTCTGCAGTCTCTAGGTGGTTAAATAAGCACAAAGCTGCACGTCTACCAAGAGCTCTTCCACTGCTGCTACTGTTGTGGCAGCTGGGCTTTTTTTTGTGCCTTTGTGCCTCTCTGCAGAACTCAACCATTATGTTCGGTTTCATCTCAAGGATTTTTTGTTGTTACCTTGGCTTCGGTCTATCTAGCCATCTTGATCTCCTCCTTTCGTGTTCCTATTGGTTCTGTCTCTTTGCCTTCCACTCCCTGCAGACACCCTAAATGTCAGTTGTGAGGTTTACCACGTTGTGACTATTTAAGCTTTCACTGCTGATTGAAGTAGTCTTTTTTTGTCTGAAACTAAAATTTTAAAAGATGCCTATAAACACAATCTATGCAAAATGCGTCTCCAAGGATACAGTACAACCTCAGTATATGCAAAGCACCTTTTGCCACATTTTCCTGTGTGTATGTAGCTTCTGTAGAGAAATAATGATCATTTTAAAAAAGCACCATCGAGACATCTTTGCATTACAATGTAAATGTTTCTAAATGTTTGTGTTTCTTTTAATCATTTATATATACAGATATAAATCTATATATATATATACAAACACACAAGTATATTTTCAAGCTTTTATCTTTCTTAAAAAGAATAATATAGCTAGGAAACAATTAATGAGGGTGAAAAAGGTCAAATATAGAGATCAAAATGCAAATTCTTTATGAGAATAACATTTGCCAGGCCGTGTCACGGACAACTGGATTAATGGATCCTGACTCAAGCTGTGAGTATGAAACACCAGCTGACCATTAAAGGGTCTCAATGACACCCGTGCTCTTAGTGTTAACATCCTTATTTGAGCCTTTATGAAATAATGCGATGCAACTGCACAGGCCGCTGCCATATGCAGTGCTGACCATTTGTTTGTGGCTGGCAGAGCCCACTCCTGATGCTCAGGGTAAACAGGCACAGGCTCCAGACAGTGTTAATCACAGTTTTACTGCCTCCATGCTTTAGGTTTCGTAGCCGATTCTAAAGAAGTCAACACAATACTTTTTTTTTTTTCTTTCTTTCTTTTTTCCTATTGCGCTGAAGATTCTTTCCACACCATTAGTGTTCTGTGCTGAGCTGTAAGACCCAGGTCCTCTAGTGTTGTAATACAGCAGAGCTGTGACATGCCTCATCTGCCATAAACACAACTACCTAGACAAATATGGACACATCAGCACATCAGAGGAGTCCTTCCATGCAGATCGAGCTACGCTACATGGTTTTATATGGAGGGGGCACTCAGATCATTATCATGTTCACCTTCAAAAAACACGAAGTAAAAAAACTGGGACAAAAATATATACGACTAGATTTACTAAGATAATTTGAATATCACATTGCAGGTTTCCAGGGATCTAAACCTTATTAGTACAGTGTCCTCATCATAAGCCACCTGCATCAGCATCTGTTGGACAATTGCTCATTCACGTGGGCTCATTCCCTCACAGCAGGCTGCCAATAGTTTTAATGTGCAACATTTTGCAGTCACTTTTTCTTTTAAGTGCTTCATGTTTTTTTTTTTCTTCTTGCAGCTGTCATTCCCCAACACATTGTTCCTGTTCAGAATCATCATTTTAAAAAGTTGTCCCGTTCCTGTCTGGATTTCATCTTGGCTTCTTTCAGCCAAGGCAGCATTTTTTGCATAATGCAATAATCTGAAAATGATTTCCATTCCATCGTTAATCAAAAGTTGACCAGTGACAGCATTCCAACATGTAAGGATGTTGGCAAGAGGATAATAAATGTGGATCAGAACATTTTGTACCATACTTTGTGAAATATCTCCAAATGAACTGGTTTGTCAGGAAGTGTAAACCCCCTCTCATCTTGGCTTCCAGTAGACTCTCGTTAATGATCTTTTTATGCCAAATCATGTTCCTGACACGATGTTAATACATTTATTTAATAATGAGATGTTGTTTTGGCATCAGATCGCTTTTGTTGTCTTTTCTCAAGCGTGCTTAAAAGAAACCACTATATTTTTAGATTTAACTTTTTTTCTTTTTTTCCCAGGGAACATACATCAATTTTAGGTTTCAGAGTATTTGTACGATATTTCATTTTGTTTTCACTATTGATATCACATCCTCCCAAAAATTCTGGAAACAGAATTGGATACTGTAGTAAAAACAGAGAAAAAAAAATTGTAAGGATCAGGTGGATGTACGAGTGCATTTTGACAGAGAAATCTAATAAGCTACAACTGTGTGGGGAAGCATCAGTGGGCTCGGCAAATCTATTGCACTGAACTCAGAGTACTATTGAGAATAAACAGACATATCTGAAATGTTTCCAAAAGCAGCAAGCACTCGTAATCCACCAAGATTTAAAGGGTCTGCCAAGGAAAAGCAACATACCAAGGACAAATAAAGTTCATGACTTACATAGCAGACAAAATCAAACAAAGAGCGAGGAAATAAAATACAGCATTCACACAGAAATCCCACTCATAAAAAATAAAAATAAAAACCCCTTTGGCTCTGACTTAAGGCCTTAGCAAAAAGGTCAAGTTTGAACCTTTTGTGAGAATATTGCACCACTTTTGAGAGGCAGCACACTATCGCACAAAGGACAACACGCTCGCCCTCTGGCAGACTGTGTATCAGCGCATATATTTTTCGATGGCCAGTGTTCAATATTAGGTACAGTGTGTGCACAGTTTCTGTTCAGAGGTGAGAGGGAACTGATGGCGCTACTGGATCAAACTGTGGATATCAGTGCAAACATCAACTCTGACCGCGTATTGGATAAACATGTTCGGATGACCCTCGCCTTGGCAAAGCCTCAGCTGGCCATGCAAATAAGGCAACTATTGACATGCATCACTTACCACTTTGAAGTCCTCGGCACTACATTCCATGCCTCTGTAGGAGCAGGAGAGGAGCATGTCCTTGATGTCATGGCCTGTTCGGTCGTAGAATTCGAGCATATTGAAGGAGCGAGGCTTGTAGCTGTCAAAGTCTGCCCTCTCCTTCAGGATCTGCAGGACGTTTTCCTCAACCAGGTGTGGGTCCCGGATCTCATACCTGGTCAGAAAGAAAGAAGACTTATTCACTAAATAAAATAATTACATAAAGTGGACATTACTGATTTGTTTTGATAAAAAGTCATTGCAACTTCATCAAAAGTATTTCACATGTTCAATACATATCCAAAAATACAAAAGAAAAAATGCAAATACAAATGAAAATGTTTTTGTTTTTTGAAAGGAGATTACTTCTTAATGAAGAAAGAGATAATCATCCTTCAGTGTGGGAGTAAAAGATTTCCATTACTTGAAGACCTGTCACTATTATAGTGACAAAAGCAATCATATTTGCACAACCGTTCCCCAGAAGAGGTGTATTTGAGCGTTTTGGTAAACTCACATAATTTGTCATTCAACAATTAAAAAGAAAAGTAAAGCAAAAGATAATTAAACCAAAGGTATTTTTAGGTAGAGAATTTGCAATGTTCGTGGCTCTGCAAGTTTGAATCTTTCATTATCAATTTGTCAAACAGGTAAAGGCTCTGAAGTGAATTGTGGTATTTGCATTTGGAAGTTGCTGCTATGAGCCCACAAGAGGCAGTCAAACTAGTTTTCAGAGAAAGTAAAACAGGCCATCTTTGTGCTGCAAAAATAAAACAAATCCATCAGTAGAATTGCAGAAGCATTAAAAATGACATTTGTTGAGAAAATGAGAACGCACTACAGAGCTTTTGCCAACAGTGCAGGGCTTCCATACATGGCAACAGTGGCAGTTTTTTAAAATAAAATCACATTAAGATCTGAATAAGTGGAAGCAAATGCAAGTAGAGAAAAAAAAATCAATAGAAATTCCACTAAACCCTAAATGCCTTTTATGCCAGATTGAGCTAGATCTTTGCCAGTTTTGATGGTGAATGGATTGCATTTAAATAGCACTTTCCTTATCATACTGACAACTTTCACACACACATTTGCAGCCTTTACTGCTAATGCATTGTTTTTTTGTTCTTTTTGGTGTCTGAAGTCTTCTGAATATAAACTAACATCCCTGATATACCCCAAGAAGAAAATAATTCCTGAAAAAGAGCACTCTCAATCATCCTCGTGTGGATATGTATTGCAGTAGTACACTTGCCTTCCACCCCACCACCTGTTGACGCAACAAAACCTGGATAATTTTCTTCAAACCAAATTGCTCTTGTTTTTTTAGTTGCTTTTCAAAAGAACACTTCGTTCCTTAGTGAACGGGAACCTTGCAAGTGGCCAAATGGTCCCTCCGTAACAAAGAGCCCTTCATATCACAACTCCAGTACAAGTACACTCTCAAGGTGGCCAGCATACTATTCCATACATCACATAAAGACTTCATGAGGATGAGATCAGATTGAGTCAATACAGCGCATATTAAATTAAACGCCAGGGCATTTTCAGCACAGCTCGTGAACTTAAACAAAATGAAATGTTTAGCCATAGCATCCACATACATGGCTCCCAGTTGTACTGATTAGAACTGATTCAAGAAGTTGCACAAAAAAAATGTGTGTGTATATATATATATATATATATATATATATATATATATATATATATATATAGTCGGATTAACTCTGCTCAGACAGCCTCAGGCATAAATGATAAAAAAAAGGATTCACAACGACTCAAATCACACTACAAAAGCCAGCACCTAGTTTTTGGAAGGGTGAAATAATATGCAACACATGAGCAAGAGCAAATCTAACTCATGCAGACGTATATTTTAGCTGTTGAAGACAGAAAACAAGACAAAAGAAATGCATACATGAGACCCAAGAAAAAACGCCATCTGAACCTCTGCTGAAGACAGCTGCAGGTAAAACACTAAAAAATGCAAGTTGTTCCTTAGTGGGTTCAGGTTTTTGGGTAGTAAATGAGAGCTCATAAAAGCTTTTTGACTAAAACTGAAGAGACTGAGAAGTTGCATCTCAAATCCACTTGTTTTGCACCACCAACTAATTTGTGCATCAGCTCAAATAAACAGAAATGGACCATATTGAAATATTACAAACCTGTGTGTCTGCACCTGCTGCTGACCACCTCTCAGAATATCATCCACGGTGTCTGAAATTGCCCGTCTTGCTGTGGCCTGTCAGCCACAATGTTTTACACGGGATGGAAGGAAACATCTTATTCTTTACATCAAAAGGGTTATTTTCAGACATGATAACCAGTTAACCGTGTAACTGAGGTTCACAGTTTCTTTTTTCAGATAGAGAATCCTTCACATTGTGTGAATGTACATTTAGATTCAGTATTTAAGAATTAAATACAAAGGAAAACTCTGCATACTCTCTAGTATGTAGGGGCAAGTAATCTAGAAGTAAAAAACTTCACAAAATGTACGTAAAGAAGTGCTTTTGTTTTGCTTTTGGCTAAAGACAAAAAACAAATGTGTCCATTTCCAGAGGAAAGACACTAGAGACTCTATTTGGTACCACCGGTACTGGCACCTCAGTTCAACAACCTCCATCAACCACCTGCATCTGTTCATTTGCAGAACCTCAATTAGCTGAACGACCCATTGATGAACCCACCTGAGAAATGAACCATCAGCGGTAAATGCATCCAAGTTATTATGAGCTTAGATTTAGAACTGATGGGAGACAAACACATTTTAACACACAGAAGTTGAAGGGCATAATAAAAGCTTGTATGCTTTTTTTTTTCTTTTTGGTTTTGATTAAATTAACTTGTCAGTTTTCATTCACTCTTGACTCTATGCATAATGTAATAAGAGTGGCACTCAACTCATTACGGTGTTAATATGTCATGTTATTTGATCATTCTAAAATGTTCAATTACACTTGCAGACATCAATAAATCAATCACCAAGTTAGAGAATTTCAATGAAGAGGGAAAAACACATACATGCCAGTCTCCACTGACAATATAAATGCTGATGACTTTGTGGACACTGACAGCAAAATCATTCCTCATGGATATGGGCACTAAATCAAACCATAATTGGCCATAGAAATTTGAGGATTTTTAATCCCCCCCCCCTCCCTTTTTTAATTCTAATTCCACAAGGTCAAACGCTGTCTGGGCTCAGGGAGAAGATTTTGTCCAATGATGGTGGGAATAATGACAGCAGATCCATGAATATAAAATGAAAGTCTACGTTATTTCTTTTGTGAGCACTGTCTTAATATTTAACAAGTGATGTATTTTTGTGTTTAAACCAAATGACATGGAATGTAAAATGCCCCACTGTAGCTTCGGTGCCGCTTAATTACGACAAACCGGTTGAGGAAAAATCTTCACCACGTGAAATTGAGGGGTGGGGGGGATTTGCAATGAGGATGGTTTCCTCCTATAATATTCATTGCGTGTCAGACAGCCTGCATCGAGAATAAGAGCAAAAGCTGTCCATGTTTTGCTAATCTTTGACTTGATTTTTCAACTGGTTTGTTGAGTCATCTTAGTAAAGACAAGTTGAGGTCTAACATCCATTGTATCTGCATCTACAACACAACAGATCACTTTATAGATGCAGCTGCAGAAGTTGTGCCATTTAAAAAGTGGAGCTTTACCCAACACACTAGAGCATTTTACCAGCCATGATGAAGCACAGAAAGGTCAAAGTTAATGGTTCAGCTGTTAAAAGAGCAATTTTTAATCGTACATTACTTTAATTTTTTTTTTATTGTTCTTTAATGTTTGTTTACATTTAATTCTGATAAAAAATTAACAGAATTTACAATTACATTTCATTTACATTGAATTCATTTTTGTTCTCACTTCTTAAGTTGTCCATTTGAAGTCCTTTTTACAGTAAAAGCGAATGCTCATTGCGTGAAACACAGGGACTTAGCATTTATTTCAAGTTTATAAGTTTTGTTTACGTGTCCAAAATATTCAATTTCAATATTGATTCTGACGAAAAAAATGTGCAAAGAAGTTTCTGGTTCCCTTCATTTTGAAGCGGTACTCAACCTCTGTAATGAGTCTTCAATGAACAGATGTGTTTAATGCTCTGATTATTATTTTATATAGTCCTCTTCAGAGATTCAACGGAAGAAAAAAACTTGGTTAACTGAAAAAGCAGAAGAGGAACAGCTGATGTATTTTTTATATAGCTGCAATCATCAATGCAGAAACATAAACATCATCAGAGAATAAGATCCAATAAGAATCCAAGAATCTTGATAGAAAGAGCATATTTCAGTTTCCATGTGAAGCCACTTGAACCAACCAAAAGGATAAAAGCTTGTCGCAAGACAGATTAAATGACACCAGAGGTTCTTCACTGAAAATGTTGGATCTCTGATGTCAAATCGCGGCTTAGAACCCCACCTCGCATTAAAACGCCATCACTGCGCTGTCACACTTTACTGTAATAAGAACATACACACTGCTGCGCTGAATTCTGAACTTAATTGAATTGAATCTTGAGCTTCTGCCTTATAAACAACACAAAGCTGCCAGAAGAGCACTTAAGAAGCCCTGCTCACATCCCCAAGTCAGGAGGCCTTAGCTGAAGCGCATACAATCACAATAATATGGGTAGATTTTTAATATTGCCATGCCACTGCTCCCTAAAGCAATCACTGCAAACTCACTAGGTATAGGTTGGGGGGGGTGGGGGGGGGGCGCTAAATTGGATTATGGGCCACAAGCACTTTAATTTTCTTGTGAGGACTAAAAGGAATGAAGGAGCATCTGCAGCACTTTGCCACCTCATGAGAGAGAGCAAGTAAATACAAACGGCTCTGATAGAGAGGCGACAGTCACGGTCCAAAGTTTTTCTTTTCCTTTTGCCACTACCTGGGATTGTTGACACAATCGTGCGCACTTTCGGATACTGTAAGATCTCAGGTAATTTATTCAATTAGCGGTAATTTAACTCATTGACTAAGAGTGACAGCACTGTCTGTGTGGCGTCTCTGAGCGTTGACAAACTGCAATCAGGGCGCGATGCTGAGCTCTGTAAATGACTTATTAATGTTTTTGCCCCTGGCTGTGTCACAGGTTTCACTCCGGGTGGGGCCAGGTCACAGCAATACAAACTAGGGTCACCACAGGGTGAAGTCGATTAAAACGAGTCTCTGACACGAATGAGAAATTACACTCAATCCGGATTTTAATGCCAGTTTTTTTTTTTTTTTTTTTACCTCTGTTGTCTCTCAGATGGTGCACCATATAGCATCAGTACAAATGTTCCCATTTGCGTTTATACGTGTAAAGATGTCTTTAAAATCAGCAGAATGCATTTTTCCCCTGAGCATTGTCTGCAAAGGTGTTCTGACCTTTGCAAGTTCTCTGTTGAGCGGTTTTAACACCGGTTCAGTTCCGATAGCGCTTCTATGATCCCGCTGAGATATGTTACCCAGCCGGAGCTACCGGGCTTACAATTTGTGGCGTTTTCACTCACAGTTTATGTGAATTCAGAGTATCTGTGCCAGCTCAGGACACAAGACCAGCGTAAGCAGAAGACTTGCTTCTCTGACTTTCATGAGCTGATCAAGCACTTCCTGCCAGCACACAGCACACCTACACCCACTTCTAAATGACCTTCTTTTTTTAATGATCATATAATTGCCTTTGCGACATAATAAAAATAAAACTGAGCAATTTACTCGTAATGTTCTGCACTGCGAAGTGTGACTTAAACCTGCAAATATAAAATAAGGAGCCCATTGATTTTTTTTCCCCCCTTTCTTTTTAGTAGAGACTCTACTAGAGGGAAGTAAGTTAAAGTGGAATTTCTACTGGCTCAGCTATCAGCTTCACAGAGTTTAAGACAATTAGTACAAATTGCCTGATACTCCCATCAGAGACAAAGATGTGCACATTACAGTTTGGAACTTAAATTTCCAATCTTTTTTTAATCTTTTTTTTTTTATTTACATTTTTTAGATCTGTATAAAATATTTATTGCTTCTTAATTTTTTTAACACTATTTTCCCACTCTTAAAAAGCCATAAATACAAAAACTGAATCCCCCCAAAAACAAGAAATTAAAACAAGAACAGCAACCAAAATATTGAGATCCGTTTTTTTTAAAAAGGTTTTGGCTTCGTCTGTGGAGTTGCGTTTACTTTTTAAAAAGGTTTTCTCTTTCGGCATTGAGATCCGAGATCTTATTTTTCTCCTTTCCTGTTGTTTCCTTTGTTCCCGCTGCCCTCCTTTTGCCCGGGCTCTCTGGGAAGAAGTGTCTGTAATTAGTTTTATTAGTGTTTTTGCCTTTTCTTTTTTTTTTATCACGCCAAGAACACGATATTTCAACTCTTTCTACGCTGTTAGAGAAAAGCGGGCGGCTGATGAGCAAATCAGGGATTTCAGTTTAAGAAAAACATCACACCAGCCTCCAAATAGCAAAAACAAAAACAAAAAAGAAAGGAAATGAACGTCCCCTCAAGGCCACGAGAGGAGAGGGGGCAAAAAACAATGAGAGAGATGAGAGTGTTAATCAGTGAGGCAACTCTGTAGCTTAACAAACAGCACTAATTACACAGGGATAAAGACTTGTTCATCACACAGCTTACGAGACAAAAGTTAATTGCCTCTGCTTGTAGTCCCCTCCCTCTATCTAAAAGTCAGCTCATCAAAGTCACTCGGAGCAAGGGCCACTGCTCTTATTTTTCTGTTTCCTGTATTCTGTGTCCCTATCCTTTTTCTTTTAGGCGCACCATGCCTCTTACAGTAAATCTGGCTGTACTAGCATTTAAACATCAAAGGGGATGGAAGCCTGCGTTATTATTTCAATGGTTTGACATTACAGTTGAAAGCAAAAGACAAATCCATGTCAGATGCTGGTATGCCCATTGAAATCTACACTATACGCTGAAAAGCATCCATGCCTCTACTTTGTTGTAACGTTATCATTTGGAATACAGATGTGTATGTGGAGCGCGTGGACACACAAAGTCTACGAGTGAAAATGGAGGATTGGATTTACGTCAGTCAGGCATGTACGGCATGCACAGATACACTGTGTGCCTCCAGGCTGCAGAGATGCGTGGATCAATATGCTAAAAATAAACCGAGTGATTTGTTCAAGATGTTATTAAGATGTGTTTGCAGATCTTTTCATTTTGAACAAGTGAACCAATTTGCTTCCGTTCGCCTGCACCGGCGGAGAAAGTCACTGTCCCGTGTGAATCGGGGCACGGGGGATCAGCATCTGCATTGTTCCAAGTCACCTGGCACCAAGATGAAAAACCGAAAATGTTCAAAGTCAAAAGTTTCAACGTGAGGCAACCGGCTTATCGTGAGTGCCGTAACTCCGAATGATCAAACCGCCGCAGAAAGCAACAGGTGCAAAGAGGTTTTGGAATGTGGAGCAGCTTGTGAGCAGGGAATTTTAAAATCTAGTCAATTCATCTAAACATTTTCCCTCATCGATATGTTGCGAAGAAAACAAACTACAAAGAAAAACTATCTTTATTTACACCATCTTTAGCTCACATTAACCACTTAGAAAGCGCATGCAGGATCTGCTAGTTGAGAGATTCATACAAGACACTTTTGAAAAGTCTCTTCTTATATCCATCCATCCATCCTTCCATTCCTTTTCTATACCGCTTATTCCTTGTAGAGTCATGGGGGGTGCTGGAGCCTATCCCAGCTAAGACTGGGTGGGAAAGAGGTGGGGTACACCCTGAAAAGGTTTCCAGGCCATCAAATGGCAGGTCTCTTTTATTTATGTTTATCCAAATCAAGTGATGTTATCATATTCGAGCAGAAGGATTTGGGATATGTTACGGTGAGCTCACAGCATTCCAAACTTACACAGCAATCAGCCTCAAATCCCGGTCATATACTCCAATCTGAAGCTATGAGGCAGAGGTATGAAGAGAGCACAGGGGTTTAGTTCTGGTTGCTACTCTTAGTCACAGGAGGCAGCATCACTCAATTTTCCTGTCAGCAGTGTTAATGTTGGGCTGATTGGTGTACAGGCTGATGTGCTGTGTGGATCTGAAATGACATGATTTGTAATCTTACTTCATCACCGACTTCAATCTTTGCCGTCCAATTTGCAACGGCCACTTTTTCATCAGTGATCTTCCATAGTTACGTCAGGCTATCGGAAGAGCATATACTTTAATATTGCCTCGGCGATCTTAAAAGGTTTTATGTGTTTTGCCAGTGTTTTCTTTTTTTGTGTGTGTGTGTGTGTGTGTTTTTTGCACATATCTCTGCAGGCCTTATAGGGACAGGCAGCGGGACAGCTGTTAACACTGCTTTGCACTTCCAAGTGACATCCAAGATTTCACCTGAGACAATTTTCGAACACCACAGGAAAAAGTGAGCGCCTTGCAAGCAACAGGATTCAGCCCCAATAAAACATTATGTATAACTTCAGACCCGAATTAAGCGGCGGGCTGCTGCTGGGCCTGACAAAGAGCCCTTTTTGCCAGTGAGTTAAGGCATTTAAGTCATGACATTTCATTAAATAAATGAGTTATTGAGCTTTTATTATAACTGCAATAATAAACCTCAGAGATGTGGTTTCGGTGAAATGTTTCAGTGTTGTAACTTTATCTCTCACTTAAGAGCCTGTGCAGCGGACGCGATCAATTCCTGAACGAGCAAATACTAAATTCTACACAGATTGGTCTCCCGGGGGCCAAAACCTCATCGGCCGAAACAGCAGCATCGTTGGGAGTTTTTTTTTTTTTTTTTTAATGCGCTGAGCGAGGCAAGCTGTTGGGAGGTGAAGTGGCGATGGAGGAGGACACAGGCAGGAGACTCTGCAGCCAGACTGCATCCATCCATCCATCTATACATCCATCCATACATACCTGCCGTTGAGCAAGGCAAGCAGCTCCCCGGCGTGGTACAGATCGTTGCGCGTCACCCGGCTGAAGCGGAAGGAGTTCAGGTTGCAGAAGGTGACCGAGGGGAACACTATCATCGAAGCCGCCACCTCGTCCAGCTTGGTGACATGTGGGTACTCGAAGTAAAACTGCACCCTGTCCACGCACACCATCACCAGCACGCCCACCGAAGCCATGAAAAACAGAATCCACAGGGTGCGCTTGATGTACATTCGCTCATAGGTGAACATGTGAGAGATGCCGTGCAGCGTGGACCTGGTGGCGAAAACTTCGATGGGAGCCGGCTGCTTGTAGTCCATGTCCTCCGCGTCCGCTTTGAGATCCATGTCGAAACCCCGGATTGAGTTCGGGGCGGAGGGGGGGGTTATTGTTAGAGGGTGCAAAAAAGGCGCAAACTGGCTTTACGGATGAGTAGAAGCTCACTTGTGAGGAGGTTAGTGGCTGCAAGTTCACGCCCTTCTACGTATGTGTTTCTCATGCAGTCTTGTGTGAGATTGTTGCGTCACTGAGAGCCGGTAAAGCAGCCTGAGAATCTGAGCATTTCACTTCGAAATGGGCCAAATTCTTAGCCTTTACGCCAAAAACAAACAACAAAAAACATGTCAAAAGTGCACATGTACGGGGGGAAAAAAGAAAAAAAAAAGAAAAAGCACGCGTTCTGTGCTGCCTCAGTTGGAGCCAGCCTCACAATAACACAACAGAGGAGCGCGCATGGATGAGTGCCAGCGAGTGTCCCCTCCTGCACACTTCTGTAGGATTAACGAGTTGATATTTGGTTCCACGCTCTAAACAAAAAAAAAACAAAACAACAACAACAGAGACGGTGGGGCTGGGCTGAATAAAAAACAACTATCACGGTTGAAAAGACAGGAAACAAACCTCGGGAACAAAAACACAAGGGAAATAGGAAATCAGACCGGCGGTGGGTTTCTTTCTCTCCACATGAGGCAACGACTGAGACTGGTTGGTTGGCTTTTCCCAGCTCCTCATAGGCGACCCCGGCACGTGCGGAATGACAAACAGCCGCGGATGTTTTTACCCCGTATTGAAAAACGACCGTCGGCTAGTCCTCCCGGGTTTTGCACAGCCTGGATCCGCAGCTGCAGAACAGAGGAGCGGGCTCTGGCTGATGGATGCCTCCGTGCGCCTCTGCTCGGTCTCTCGCATCCATTCCCTCCCCAGAAAAACTGCCTTCACAACAATGCAGGGGTCCTTTTTTTTATATACTAAACGTCTCAGATCAATCCTTCCTTTTTGGTATCACGAAATGAATCAACTGTGTGAGCGGACCGGCAAAAAAAAAAGAAAAAGTGCGGTCGTCAAACGAAGCGTTTTTTTGGGGGGGGTTTTGAATTCTGGGAAATAACACGTCAGTCGCGGTGTGGCTTCGCCCGGTCAATTTCATTCGCTGTGGAACGTGAGAAAGCATGAGTAGGACGGCGTGTTTTACACCTGCTGCCTGGAAGTCTAACGTTAGCAGCATAGACCGCAGCTGAAGCATGGCACTGGGCTGCTGGAGCAACTGAGTCCTCATTCCAAGCAGAGTTATCTCCTCACAATGACAAAAAAAAAAATCTGTTAACGTAATCAAGTTTAGCCCGCTGCTGGAGGAGGTTTAAGACAGCAGGAGTTAACATTAGACTTTGAAAAGTGAGTTCATTTTTAGAATACAAGGCTGTCTAAAAAGAAATATTAAAAAAACACGTTTAGTACTCATGTGTATAAAACGTGGCTATTACTAATCAGGCATTAGGTCTATGTGGATAATTTAGCTCATATTCCAAAACACAGCAATAAACTTTAAGGTAGAAAAGAAAAAGAAACAAACTCGAAAAATATCATGACCTTAGCCAATGTCTGGACTGTAAAGGGCTGCAAGAAAAAAAAGTTATTTCTATTGACACAATTTTCCAATCTTATGAAAGAAAAATGCATCAATAGAATATAAAAATTAAATAAAACATATTAAAATGACATGATTAATGAGTTTCTCAAACTCAAAATTACCTGACAATCTAATAACGTCACAAAGTCTTTACCTGTGAATTAGCAGAGCCATTTCCCTCTTTTAAGGCTGGTAAAAGAGCTCCTAAAAGAGCTTTTGATTACGTTCATATGAAACTCTTTTATTAGTGGCACACGCCTGCTTTTAGATTCTTGGCATGGCTGCAAACACAGTTGTTCCACGTCTTATTTTTCATGCCACATGCAGATTCTTTCCTCTTTGGGCTCTGATTTAGCTGTAGCCACTCGCAGGCTCATTCAGATGCCCGAACAAATCTGCTTCTGCCGTGACCGATTCTTTGGAGTTGACTAAATGGAACATCCAGATATGTCAGAGTCAGCCAAACACAGGCGGCACAGCAGACGTGTCGCGAGACAGCTAGTGACAAATCCGCCACTGAAACCCTTTTGCCAGGAGGCAGAGAGAGCTCACCCATAAAATTGTTCATAATGCGTCGATAACTGCGACTTGCCATACTATCGACTGTGACAGTGTGGCAGCATCTGTAAAGCTTGTATTCCTTTATTTCATATTGATCATCGGTGCTGGGAAGGTGAGCCATTCCCCGTCTCAGTGAGGTGGAGTGAGTGGGCTGTAACCCTTGATACTACAGTAGATGTTACATTTATTAGTTGTACTTTGACAGCAGATGTTGTAGAAACGAAGGCAGCTTTTATTACAGCCATGTGACTGCCATGCAATGATGCTCGACTCCCCACCTGAAAGGCTTTTTTCCATTTCCTTTTTTTTCTTTTTGTGGAAAATTGTAATGTCATAACACCCATGATGTCAATACTTTTCAACTACCAGTGTTTGCTAATGAATGTAGTTTAGTCCAGTGAGACTTTGAAATGGGGCCCGAGCACAAAATATCGTGGTACTTCAAATCTAATTAGAAATAATGGATTTGTTCGCCAATGTATCCCTTAAGTGTTAAGCCATGTAAAATCCTTGTTCACGCGCAGTCGCTGAACCAACTCTCTCTCTGCTTCAGCAAAAAGTATCTTTACAGAATGCATTTGAGTTATTTTGGGATATGCGGCATTAAGTGTAACATTTTAATTGTTTCCAAGGTGCAATGCATGTTTGTTTAAAGGGACGATGCATTATTTAAATGTGAGGGGAGCTCTGCTGCAGAAACGTAAGCGTAAAATGGCAATTAGCTGACACTCCCAATTGAATTTCATGGTCTTTTATTGCAGTTCGTGGACCTGAAATAAAATACTTAAATTACATGTGTCGGTTTTAGCTTGTGCTCCAGGGTTGCGTGCCAGTATTTGTATAATTGCTGTTATAGAAGAGAAAAGCAAAACAATACAACAGCTGTCTTTTGTATATGAAAAACTTTAAATGGATGAATATAAACTTACAAACAGACAGCAGGAAATACTTGTTGGATTACACCAAGAGGAAGTGAAGCACATCTACAACATTTTGGTTTAGGCCAGACATAAAATCTGATACTAATGGAAAATGTCCAGTGTAAAAGCCCTTTTTGTTGATTATAGCATTTTACCTCCAAATTGAAGAGATATCTATGTGAAAGTGCTTTTTCTTTTTCAAAATAATGACTTGCCTCTCGTGAAAGTCTTACAAAGGCATTAGAACGCAAGCATGGAGAGATTTGTTGAATTAATTTGGGTTACTTCGGGCAGATCGAATACTCTCTGAACATTAACATCTTTTCATGGAATGTGTGGGCTTAGATCCATTGATCATGAATGTGTTTGACAGTTCAGCTGAGCATCCAGAGACAGGCAGAGTAAGTCTACTTCAGCAGATTACAGAGATATTAGTTAATAACCAGCATCACAATCGGGATTTCTATTTGATTTTATTTATGTTTACTTAGTTTTGAACACATGCATTCAACAATATTTTATAATGTGAAATTCATATTTATAGAAGCATTGACTAAATTTAAGATTTTTTTTTTTTGTGGATTTTACATTAAGCTTATTGTATCCACAACTCTACTACAAATAGGCAGTGTGGAAAATGAAGAATAAAGGAATGAACAAATATTATATCTACTCTATATGTTACATCTCTTAAGAATTCAATTTGATATTAGTACTGAATCTGTCTCATATTGAATTCCCTTAATTTTTTTTGGGCTAAATTGAATTGAATCACATTTGAAAAATATAGAAGTTAATGTCAACTTTAAAGAATCAGAAATTCATTTATTTTCTGTTGGTTTCATTAGTTATTGTTTCCCATTTGACTTCCGCATAGGCATGATTCTCCTATGAGGAAGTGGCATACAGGTTTTCTGTATGGACTCCTCCAGGTGTAAACTTTCTGTCTCCTGAGGGTCACAACTGGCTGGTCCACATCACTGGTGGTTTTAGAACTGGCATATGTGAAATGAAAATCAATGTAGCCGTGGCTAATTATTTCATTCATTTCCCTTGTCTTTATCTCCAGTTTCATGTCATGCAGCTGTTGCAATCAATTTCTCCCCATGTTTGTATTTGAATGTGTTAGCTAACATCGGTCGATAGAATCTTCTTGCATTAGACTTCATTTCAGCCTGTTTGATGTCAGGTGGAGACCCAAAACATGCTTTTCTGCAGTGAACTGTATGGAATTAATCACTAATACTATGGACATAGAGCTTTAACTTTGGTAACATGGCACCTGTAGGAACTATCACATTGTCTATAGCTATATTAAACGTGTTTACAGGATTTGATCAATTGAAATGCTGAATACAAAAAAAACTCAGCAGTTATTTAGGATTATACAGAAATATATGGCAGAGAATTTGAATTGAAAAGTGATTTGGAAACAGGAGCTTTGTTTTCATAACAGTTTGTCAGATTACCTCTTCATTAATACTTCATTTGTATTGCATTTGTAAAGAGAATTGACGTACATAGAGGAGAAGATTGTACAATCTCCCCTCTCTGTTGTTTGTCCTCCTTTCAGCTCACTCCCTGCAGACTGGCATTTACCTTGGCCAAGGCTCTGGTCTGCCAACCAACTCAGAGGGAGCTGGCAGGAAATGTGAACACACTCTGGGGTCCCATTGACAAGTCTCTTAGGTTGGGCATGATACAGAGGGAGCGAGAGGCTCTTGACCCTGATGATTTGACTGTCTCACATCTGGATTCAGAACCCACTTCCAAGCAACGGCTTCTTTTTCTTGGCACTGTTCCACATGATGACATCATCAGAGGGTGACAGACAAGGTCTTCATAGACAGATGGCCGTTAGATCTGATAATGAGTATCCGCAGTTTCCAGCCCAGACAAATGCCTGCTACCTTCGTGGGCAATGATCATTATCAGTCAAGGACATTTTATTCGACAGCAGCGGAGTCCGTCATTAAAAAGCCCAGACACTCCCAATCACGGTTCTTTATGATGCAGTTGAGATGCTTTTGCCCTCAGGTGGTCCTATCAAAAGGCATGTGTGGTTTCGTTGGCGTAATACCTCTCCACCCGCCTGGTGACATGCCGTTATGCTCCTGCCGCCGTAGATGTTTCAAGAGCAAATCAATTCACACTAATACTCAGAAGAAAGTTTGTAACCTCCCATGAATCAATTTTTCATTCAGGTAATTGCGAGGTCAGGCCAGGACCATGACGGAATTGCCTCCAGAATTCTTTTTTTTACACCAATATAATAGCGGCCCTAGAGTCATACCAGTTCAGTGATTACAAAGCTTGAAACTAACCTTTCTTACTCTGATTCTCAAGTTTAATTTGAGTTTTCGAAGCGCTACAGTTTTGAGCGACTGGCTATTGTCTGCAGCTGAAGCCTCATTTTGGGACAGCACAGGAACTCTACCTCAGTCCTCGCAAACAGACTCCGTCCCTTGTGCAAAAAGTGCAAAAGAACATTCAAATTATTCTTCAGAAGAAATAATCCTAATGACTTCTTTTCTTTTACAAGTAATTAAATATTCAAATCCAGGCACCAGCCCTTTATGCTCTGGCACCGCTTCTTATTTCACCGGCGGTCCGCTGCTTCACAGTCTTCTGCTGTTCTTAAGACGAGAGCCAAAGTAAATTGTTTTGTGCCCTGCATTTATGAGATATGCACTTAGGAAAATGGGCACAGACTCTGTATTATGACATGGAGGGAATATGTTCAATTGAAGAAATGATTGAATATTAACCTGGTTACAATTAGGTCTAATTGCTCCCAGAAATGGTGCCTATATGGGAACTTGCTGAATGGAAACTAAATAAGTTGTCTATTTGTAAATTAATTTGGAAAAAGTGTGACATAAGAAGAATAACAATACATGGGAAGTTGCTGTTTTTCCCAATTAGCCACAGGGAAAATCCTTGATCAAGAAATATTAAGACATTTTCTCTAAGAATAACCCGGCAACTTGCTGAACGTGTGAATTAGCGGCATTAATTCAGATGTCTTTGTACTATCAAGCAGAGTAACATAAAGATGCAAAAGCTGAGCAAAGCTACCCTTAAAGAAAAAAATCATGCAAAGGTGTACTTGCGAAAGAGAGCAGAAGATCTATAGCAATTTGATCCTACTCCTGGAAACCTGTGATTGACAGAATACACAATTGAATTAGAAATCAGAAGTCCTCTTCATATTAGACATAATTTGTTCATATCACATCTCCCGTAGACATCAAACAGCCCAGTTTCTGACTCTTGTAGTGTTCGTAACAGGTTTATTTTCTCATGAAAAAAAACAACTGCTGATGCAGTGAAGGAATCTAATCATATCTGCACTGACACATTAGTATATAAATTAATGGTTTTATGTTATCATAACACACTTATTCAAACTGACTGACTCACTCCAAGTTATCATCTCAGCTTTCATTCTGGAAATAATCACGTTGATATCCAGTTTACAGCAAACAGACAGTGCTTTCAAAGCCTTTCTCTACAAAACAGCTATACAAGCTCCCTGAACTGCATTAGTTTTAATTAGATCTCCCCATGTGAAACAGATATCACTATAAATGTTTTTTCATCACTATCGGATATCTTATTGATTTCATTAGGCTCATTTACTTCATTGACTTTGTTTGCTCAATTGTGGGAATTGCTTTTAATTCCTGTTTATCTTAAGCTGGGTGTCGGTAACACCTCTTGAAGGCTGTGTAATGAACCCGGCCCACGAGATGCGCAGTGTGACGAGGACGGGGCAAAGCGGCGGGTCAGTTTTTAATCATCTGTAGGTTTCCCTGTACGCCGCGCAGAAAGAAGCTCGGAGCAGCATCCTCCTTCTCCACTCCACTAGGCTCAATCACTACTACGAGCGAGGACGGGGACCTGGCAGCGCGGCGGCAGCTGAGACCGAAAGAGAAGAGCTAGGGAACTCGCAGGAAGTGGAGGAAGCAGCAGTCGCAGGAGTGCAGGATAGATGATTAATACTCCACGGGAACAATCAGGCACTCGTATACGCACCAGACCATCTTTCTTTGGCAGCAATTTAGCCCCATTATCCACATCTCTCGGCAGCCTTTGAGGCACCTATTTGCCAGATATATAAAGAGGGAGCCTGACAGAAAAATGATGGAGGAAGCAGAAAGCACAAAAGGGCTGGTTAGAACACTGGAGAGAGAGAGAGAGAGAAAGAGAGAGAGAGATGTTGAGTAAAGAAGAAGGATGTATTGATTGTTTTTGCTGTGGTATAATTGCAATTAAAGGTTGCAAACAGCCCAGTGGATCAGTTTCACTGCTGTTGCCCTGCGGGATGTATGGCAGCACAGATGCATCCTCACACTTTCCCTGGCCGATGGGGGAGAATGACTAAAACCCCAGGGACTGCGTGTAGAATACAGCGGCGTGCTGTGCAACTTCCAGACTCTCACGTATAATCCTGTTTTGTTTTCTTTATCAAATATCACCCCGTTACGAGCAGATGAAAGGAGGGAGTATCAGAGTTAAATATAGCTGCAGTAATTGCTGTTGTTTCAGATGTAGAGCAACTGAATGTCAGGGCATCGCCTTTCCATAAACCACGCTCATTTAGATAGCAGGAAAAAAGTATGCGGCTACCACATGCAGAAGAAAAAGTGGTGACGACTTTGCCTCTGCAAATCTACTTTGGTCTGCATCTTTGGTGTGCAAGCTTCCCAATACAAATCAAAAGGCAGTGAAAACCAATTAGACAGTGCATTCGAGGCTTACCTCTGATGGTCTTCTAATGCTAACCAAGCCATGTTTCTGCTTCGATGAACCAGAAGCTAGCATTTTGTGGTTAAAACAAATAGCCTAAATCACCTTCTTTCCCAGCTACTTATGAGGCCTTTGTGATTCGTAAAATAAAAAATTATCTTGATTTAAGTCGAGAAGCTCTTAAAAACTCACTACATGCTCCATCAGTGGCAAGAAACATCAGCTAAACATATTAACAATTAGCCAGTGAGTATTAGGGAGCAGTTAACAACCAAAGGACCATCCCAAAGGAATAAATGGAAGGAAAACAAGAGCAACAAAGAGAGCGAGTACTGAACATGTAGCAATAAAACACTCATTTAGTACAGAGACACTACCCTTATATCATGATTGATGTGACTCAGGAGAATTTTTGTTATTTGTTCAGCGTATGAACTTTTTTGTGTACTGTATTTTTCTCACAAGTTTCTCACAAGGTATGGCAAGATGTCAAACAGTGGTCTACTTATGTAATTGTCTTGAGTGCCTCTGAAAATGGGTATAACTGTGTTTCACGCTTCATGTCCCGGATTTCATGATTTAATTTGACGGTAGCAACTTTTGAAGTATTAAAAATCTAAATCAGACTAATATGTATGAGCGCAAAAGGTTAAAATCATTCACCTCTACCCTGGCAACTGCTATTCAAGTGACGCCACAGTGACATGTTCAAAATTTACCCCGAGATAACACTCCATGGCTTTCTATCACAGACTCAATCTGTGCATCCCATTACATTTTCTCATTCTTTTTTTTTTCGAAACTTCAATTTCCTGACCGCATGTGAGACATCTTTATGGGAACCTAATCGACTGTTCATTAATGAGAGGAAACTGTATCAAGAACAAACATCTTTAATTAACACATCCCCAGCACTCCCCGTCTTTGATCTCACTATTTGATTCATGCTAATGCAAGCTGGGTATGCAAGAAGTTCGGAGAGGAAGGAGACGTTCTATGAGAAAGTAATGAAACTGTGGCGTTCCTCGTGTGGAAGCAGCCGTGCGGCATTAGGACCTTTTGCCTTTTTGTCAAGGGCCAGCTCAATTACCAGTCAGCACAGCTATCTCTTTAATAGCCTGATAAGGCAATAATCCAAAATCCATACAGTTTTAATGACTTTCTGTCTAATTAAGAACTGTTTTACAAAAGATGGACACATCCAAAGCATTCCTATTGTGCAGAAACCTATTGTTGGAAATATCAGCATGACCAGTTAAGAACCACTAAGAAGCTTTTAAAAAGTAGAATTATATTTACTCTTCGTATAGTCAGCAAAAATCTGCTTTTTTTTTTTTTTTCATATGTTTTACTTCTCAATGTCAGAGAGGTCAGAACAAACCGGAGCAGAGAAATCTTTATCAAGTAAGTTCTCATATTGGATTTGTATCTCCTCAGCTGGGAATGCAGATCTTCACTTTGTCCTCTAATGTGTTGTTTACTTTATTTGTTTTTTTTTATTCTTTATTTGTTTTCATCAGCAAGATGTGACACAGGACTTGAACTGATATTCAGTATTTATAAGATGGTGTAAGTGTGAAAGGAAAAATACAACTTCCATAAGTCCACTCCGGATGTGACCAGTAGAAAAATAATGAGTTTGTTGGTCTTTAGTCCCCTCTAGTGTTGGGCTGCAACACTGTCCTGTTTGTCACTGCAGCCTCATATTCCCTGAGTCTGGTGTAAATTCTTGAATTTGGACAGATTGACTTTTGCCAGAACATTGCAACATTCAGAGAAAAACTGTGATCACATGTGTATGCACTGTACACAGAAATCGGTTTGCAAATTGCCGAGAGGTCATGATTCATGTTTTGTGACAACAAATGTGATGATTTACACAGCAACGGCATTCCAGTAGCTACATTAATGACAAAAATGTATGATTTTCCGCAAACAGTTGCCTAAAAGAGAAATCTGATACAATGGCAGCCTAAATAAATATATGAGTGTGTTTCTGTAATGACTCATGCCTCCCGGTGATAACATTTTCAACGAGACATGCTTAATTCACCTGGTCGAGGAAAGAGTTTCTGTTCTACCTGACCGTGATAATATTGTGTGGGACAAAGCGCAGGTGCATACCTGGCTTCTGTCAGGGGAGGAGGAACAGCCACACTTTTCCACATCGGTTCAAGGTCGGTGTGGGGCTTTAAAAACGGAGAGCTGCGCTGGTTCTTTGCAGTTCCTACGCAGCGCAAACATGCTCAGGTTTCTGTTGTTGACAAGTCTCGCGTGCTTGGGTAAGAAAACTGTGTGCAGAATTCTGATCTTCTTGTTTTGTGCTCTCGCTGTATACTCTTGCTACCAGCGTCAAGTTTGTGTTCTGCCTTGTCGTAGGCAGGAAATAAAGTTACATGTGAGGATTTTTGGGGGGATTTATGTTAAATTCAACTCACTATTTATTCCTTTATTTATTAATTCTTGTTTCTTATAAACAGCTCTGGCTGAGCCTCAGCCCAGGTACCTGAAGGACAGCGTTGAAAGGGTTGTTGGAGGCGAGGTGGCCTCACCAAACTCCTGGCCATGGCAGGTAATGTTCTGCGAATGCCTCCATTTATGTCTGAATGCAAATACTTTCTCGGATATATTGTTGATTGTTTATTTATTTGGATCCCCATTAGCTGTCAGTAATTTGACAGCTACTCTTCCTGGGGTCCTTTTAAAATGATATAGATACACAAAATATGTATATTAAAATATATGGATATATTACACAGGGGACAATATTTCAACACATTGTTTTCAGTATACTGTTTAGATTATACTGTTTACATGGCTGCAGAGAGAATAAAAACATACATTTCTCCAAGTCATCTCAAGTTTGTTGCCTCCTTTTAGATCTCTCTCCAGTACCAGTCTGGTAGCAGATTCTACCACACGTGTGGAGGCAGCCTCATTCGCCCAGGCTGGGTCATGACTGCCGCACACTGTGTGGACAGGTAACACAATGTTTAACTACGGCACGACATTCTTCAGTTGTGCAAGTATTATGTGAGCAAATTATTTTGATTACCTTGACTCAGATATCTCCAGCCAACTCCTATCGCAGCAGTGGTGTATGATTTATTTCTGTAGCTTTAAATGTCACCAGCTTGAAAACACTTCTCAGGATTTAATTGAAACACTCACATTTTGGGGAGAGAAGGTTCACTTAAATAGAAGAGCCAAAACTAATCCAAATAAATGAGTCAGAATTCTACTCAATTTTAATAATGGTCCATACTGTCTGCATTAGACATAGATGATTATGACTTGCAAATGTATTTTGCTTTTGATTTCTCTCACATATTGCATCTCTTTTTGATTCACACTTAAATAATGCAGCAACAGGACGTGGCGTGTTGTTCTTGGTGAACATGACCTCAACAGCGACAGTGGCAGAGAGCAGGTCATTGGTGTCAGCCGTGTTTATATCCACCCCAAGTGGGATTCTTACAGAGTCTCTAACGGGTAAAAATTAAGTTTTTATTGTACTCTTTTGTTTATTTTTGCTTTATGCCACGGTGCCGATGGCCAAAAGTCTGGTCTTTAGTCTAACATCTTACAATAGCTCCTCTCTTTCTCCCTCTCTTAGCTACGACATTGCTCTGCTGCAACTGTCCACTGACGCTAAACTGAACACCTACGTCCAGCTGGCCTCTCTGCCTCCCTCTGGACAGATTCTGCCCCACAACAACCTCTGCTACATTACTGGATGGGGCCGTACCTCCAGTAAGTGGACTTCTGACTTTCCGAGGTCCAAGTACTGCTGACTTTTTTTCTTTAAAGCTGAATATATCCCCTCATTTCACCGTGACTAGCCGGTGGTAGCCTGTCTGCCCAGCTGAAGGAGGCCTACCTTCCCTTGGTGGGCCATGACACCTGCTCCAGCGGTGACTGGTGGGGCAGCACTGTGAAGACCACCATGGTGTGTGGTGGTGGTGGTGCTGAGGCTGGATGCAATGTGAGTCCGGTCATTCATAAAAGAAAAAGTATTTTCTTCTACAGAAATATGGCTTTATTGTATTTTAGATGACCTATGCTACTGGAACAATGATCAACTGGAAGTTAAACTGTCTAGAAATACAAAAGAAGATGAATATAATGCTATAAACGGATCCTAATTCTGCTTCTTTCAGGGTGACTCTGGTGGCCCTCTGAACTGCCAGGTCAGTGGTAAATACTACGTGCATGGTATTGCCAGCTTTGTGTCTGGATATGGATGCAACTATCCCAAGAAACCCACCGTCTTCACCCGTGTGTCTGCCTACATCGACTGGATGAACTCGGTTAGTATGAACGAAAATGTGACAGAAAAACAAATACGTTCCCCCTCATCAACATGAATGATTCTTTGGATTGTGTTTTTTTATTCTTCCAGATCCTGTAAAGATTGGAATAGTCGCCTGCGTTTCATCACACGAAGTCAATGGCCACACTGGACCATTTTCGCATGTCTGCTGATTTCATTTGACAAAATAAACTTGATTACACCTGATCTGATGACTCATGATATCTTCAGAAAGCTTTAACAGCAGCATTTATTTACATGAATGCAGTTGGTGAAAGTTATTCCTGTTACATTTTCATGTTTTTTTTTGTATTTCTTCCCATCCTGCAACAAAACACAATATGCAACATAAAACCACCTACGTTTTAAAAATCCAAAGGACACCTTTTTCTTTTGTCTTTTGTCTGCTATTTAATCATGATCAATTTGTATTTGTAGAAAAACATACGTGCACAGAGACAATTAGAAATAGTTCAAAGAGTTTAATGTAAAGTGATGGTTCTCGGCATCAAATAATATGCCTCTTGTTGGCTTCAGAGAGCCAGTTTCTCCCTGGAAGAGAAGGAGAAAGTTGAAGGCAGATTATTCGGGGGCTCTCTGTTCAGAATGATTGCCCCCATGACGCACTGAAAAAATGAATGGATGCATACATTTTGAAAATGTATATATAAATATGGGTAACCTATTTTAACATCCCACAGGATTAAAGTTTTTAGAGTTGGTCTTCAACAGTCTTATATGTGTTATGCTGTTACTCCATGGAAATGATTGGTATTCATTTTAAGCACACCAGTGGCTCTATTCCTTCATGTTTAACTCATCCTGGCATGTCTCAGATAGAAAAAAACGTATTTTTGGTCCTTTTATGATTATTTAGAACATGGACTTGAAAAAACAAAGGCACAGAATTTAAAAAGAGATATATTTCTGTTTGGAAATCATTGTGCAGTCGAATCTATTTATGTTCTCATGTCACGGATATATCCTTGGCCTTCCCTGCTGAGTTTATAAGAGATAATATGAGGATAGCATAACCAGTTTTATATCTACTAGGGGATGCATTACTAAACCTCTGAATTTTATTGTTTTCATTCACATTTTTTTATTGTAGCATGGGTAAACTGGGTCAGCAATGACATTATTATGAAAGGAATAAATATACATAACGTTCACTGTCCTCTTTAAAAAAAATAACAACTGTGTTGTTTTTTCACAGTTTGGAAGTTGTTTTCTGGTCAAATGGTAATGGTCAGATTTTTTTTACAAATAATCTTAGACAGCCAGTTTTTTCTTTTTCAATTAACCAAGTAATCTATTCAATTTATGAATTGGAATAGATGTGAGAAATCATTTGTAGTGATGTGAACAGAAGTAAAAAAGAGCATCAAGATGAATAACGCTGGTCCAAATTTCCTGTCTCATCCAAAAATGAAAGAAATGGACCCTTTCCCAGCCAAAGCAGCATGTGAGCATAGTCAGCATTCAGCTAATTCTGCTGTGACAGGAATAGGGGAATTATGCAGAAAACAAGACAGGACACAAAGAATACACATTTGTTTTTAAATAATTCATATCTAATTTGATTTTCCTTTATATCATATTAAATTTGGCTCTCCCTTTACTGTATGTTTGATATTCAATGAAGGAGCAGCCCTTTACCATCTTAAATGGAAAAACGCGGCATTAAGCACTCTGGCACTGATAGAGGACTCAGTAAACATTATAACAAGCGTGTACTAATATAGTGGGAATGGCACACATGCTGCAGCTCAGGTAAGGTGAGATTAGAATTTACAGTCAGACTGGAAAATTTCCTGGAGTGTTTGCTTGTCTTTGCATGTTCTCACTTAGACTCAATTCAGTTTAAGGCCATCTTGTCATAATTTGTTACACTTTTTGTATAATATCTATCAAATGCAAGCAAATATTACAAGCTTTTATTCATTTTCTAACTTGAGCTTAAAACCCGAGAGAATATTTGATAAACAAATGTCAAGCAAAGCCAGTGGGAAGGCTATATTAATCATAGTGCATGTGGAAGCTTGGGTGTGAGCTACATACTGCTGGCTATAATTATTCAAGAAATTGCTGTAGTGGATATTTGTTTCAAGTTTCTTTAAATAAAGGCCGTGCTCTGCATACTAAATGTGTTCTGTTTTATTTACATTTGGAATCTAAAAAAACACTTGAAGAAACAAATTGCTTTGGTACAAACAATAAGCCGTTTAAATATTCCTGGTCAGCCTGAATTGGACTTTTTGAAGTCACAATGTGTTTGTTTTGTGTGGAACTTACTGTATCGGTTGATATGACAGCACAGATATATAGTGAACTTGATTGTGTGAAATCGGCCTTCAGATTATATTTTAGTGATGGCTTTTATTGGCATAATCTGTAATGTATGATGGTTTAGCTGGAAATGGAAAACAGCAGACCATAAATTTGTATTTAATTCAAAGAAAGGTTCAAACTTGATGGTACAGCCGCGCTCTAAAAGCAAAAACTGCTGTATATAATTTTTCTTTGGCTTTGAAATACATTTCCGCTATTCAGAGAATTACAATGGATAAATTAAAATAAATGAATGTATCTATATCAAAATCACAAAAATCAAGACATCCCTTATCCTGCCTTATGCTGGAACATTTTTGTCCAACATAAACATGAATCTGAAGTCTTGTGATTCAGCAATCTTCAATGCAGAGTCCCACTGCACATACACACACAGAGAGTATCAGCTCTGCAGGGCCTCATGAATATTCATCAAAGGCTTGAAGTAGAATGTCCTCTGGGTTGTTACTGAAAGTTTCTAACAGTGATCTTAATTTGTAATAATCAACAACCTGGAACCTGAAACATGAAAGGAAAGATTCACACATTAAAATGTCATTATAGGTCCTTTCACCTTCACGTTCATCTCTAAATCTGACAGGTGTGTGATTAACAATGCAGACCTACAATATTTTGCTGTTGAAAACTTTTACCGGGTGTTAAGCAATATATATTCATTCCAGATATTTAAAACTATTTGAAACTGCTTAAACCATCATTTATACTTGGTGTTGCACACAACGCTTTGCAAAAATCATGTTTAATTTGTTTCATGTTGTAGAAAATAAGAATCACAGAGATGTGCAACAAAACAATATTTTTAAAAAATCTAACCACCGGATAATAAGAAACCATAAAAAAAGAAAGAAATATAATTGTTGTAATCAGTCACAACTGTGTGTTTAGATCAAGAAGAGGAAAAAACTATACAATCACTGAATTATGAGAAAAAACACTACATTTATTAGATTGTTGGCCTATCTCTGACTTTTGAAACAGTTTTAACTCTCCCAGTCGTGGACTAAAAAATGACAAACAATAATTCTTAAAAACCCATCTCCAACTCTTTGATTGCTGCTGCCATGTCAGCTTTGCCGGTTGGAGCTTTGTAGTTGACCATTTTCTTCAATTTGCACCAGAGATTTTTACTTGGATTGAGATCTGGATTATTTGAAGGCCTGGTAATTGACAATACATTGACATTGTTGAAGGACTGCTTTCACGCCCCTTGCATCTTGAAAAATGAAGTCATCGTCATCAAACTTCCTTTCAGCTGAAAAAATAGAAAAGTGTCCCAAATTTTAATGTAGGCTTTGGAATTTCTGTCATCTCCCCTGTGCCCTTACCTGGTCTGTAGCCCTCAAGGTTTCTCTTTTCAAATCAGTTGGGCTAATAATTACAGAGGAGAAACATGTAAAGTCATGAAGAAACAATGTGTGCTTCCCGATAAAGGAATGCTTGGTAAACAGGTACTTACTATTTGAAACAGACGTAGAGATGATTAAATAATGAAGGAAATAATTCATGAATCTGTAAATCAGTAGAGCCCACAACCTCCCTCATGGATCCTGATTAATTCAACCTGTTGGTGGGCAGCAGGCAACTAATGATAAAGTCTCCAAAACCGACTGCATTACCTTGTTTTGCATTCAGCCAGCTGTGGTATATCACATCACTCCCTCATTAGCTCACCTTTCACTCAGTTTTTCTTCACCTCATCATAACAAAAACAGGCCTAAAAAAAGAGGAGATTCGCAAACCAAAGAACAAGTTCTCATGAGTGACTTAAATCCTTGGTTACCCATTGTGATGCACAAGTTTCTTGTATAGTTTCTTCTTCAGTGAATGACCAATCCTGAGCTGGTAAATGGGAATAAAGCTTTGGTTCATTTCTAAAAGAAACTGCTCTTTTCAAATAGTGTTTAATGTAATCAGGTTTTTTTACTATAATTTACTTATTACATTTTTCTATCTGATCAGTTAATGTAATTCTTGGGATTGTCTTGCTTCATAAGAACTACTAGCAGTCATTTGCTCCTAATGATTCGCGGTGGGTCAGACCGATGCATCCTTTACTCTAAAATGTAACCATGATTCCACATCAATAGGATGCTTATCAATTTATCTTTAGCATTTGCATTCCAACAGCATTGAAGACAATGACATTTAAAGGGTTCTCACTCACTGATAATAGCTGAATCTTTTAGCCGGTGGTGCTGTTGCACCTATTTATCATAATAACGTCTTCAAGTCCTCTGGAAGCTTTTTTTTATTTCTGGCCACTCAAGAGATTCAACAGCTTTTGTACATTTCTCAATTGTGGGGTGATTCCACAACACTTGCAATGGGCTGTACATTAAGCAGCCTGAATAATTCCACAGTTTTTATAACTGGGTCCATCAGATCATCAATGAAAGCTGACACTGCTCTGCTGACACTCAATCATTTGAAAATATGCCTATTTTTCATGAGGATTCTCATAAAAACACATATTAGGCCTCATTCTTGTCACACACTCCTGCTTTGTTCCTGTTCATCAACTGTTGTGTGGCAACCAGACCAGAGCTGAACATTAAGCAGACTGATCCAGAAAGCATCCAGTGTGTAGCATCCTGTAACTGTTTAGCATTAAAAAGCCTGGAGTAACTGTAATTGTATCTATCTGTATCCTACAATAACCCGGCAATCCTATTTCAGCACATACAAAGGTGGATGTACTTGCATCAAGTAATGTCACGGTGCAATGTTCCATAAAGAGTTGACAGCACAGGTAGTCAGGACGACTGGCTTTTGTGCAGGTATGACTGGAGGGGAAATAGAAAACGAATCATGTATAGAATCATAGACAAAAAAGTAAGAACAGACCGACGTAGACAAGATATAAGGGGCTACACCTCAAGAGATTAAAGTGAAAAGGGTAAAGGCAAGGCTAATATTGTAATGTATACCACACAGATTCCGCAATATCAAGCTAAGTATTCAACGTTTACCCTGAAGCTCTGTTGATTTAAGCTGCTGAGAACTCTATTCATACGACACCCAAAGAGGAAAAGGGCCAGGACTTGAGTGAAAGAGAGTGGGGTGAGTTCTGGTGAGCCACAACCATTTTCTTGGCAGCTGTCAGGTCAGTGTAAAGCGTTGAGAGGCCGTTTAAAATCAGCCATCAGTGAACAAAGAGGACAAAGAGAGTCAATGATGGTGCTGATGGGCTGGATTGCATGATGCTTGCAAGATGTTTTTTTTTTTTTTTTTCGTTCTTTCTATGTGTAGTGTTCATATAATTCACATTAGGTATATACAGGAGGGAGAGGTTAGGAGACTAGTACAACTCCTATATTGAAACTCAGCATACCTCTGCATTATGGAACAGTTCTTGAACTGTTCCTTAATGGTATGCACCTCAACTGTTTGTTGTTTCGATCTATGTTTCTGCAGGGAGAAGAAACACAAGTGTTCTACGGTTCGTGTACTCAAGGTTGCAATCCTGCTGTGTTCTGTTACAGTCCAAGAATGATAATTAGGGTTTGACAACCAGTATGAGGGTGTGTGTGATATTATGTTTGAATTATAGCTCAAAGGGCCTTTCATTTATATTATTGACTTCTGTGTTATTTGGGTAAATGAAAAATCCAACAACTTTCAAGTATAACATCTTTGTGCATAGAAAAAGAAAATTGTAATTGTTTTAATCTTCCCCTGTATGAATTAAAAATGTTCTGCAAGAGAGTAGTTTTATGAATATAAGTGAAAACCAACTGTTCAGTCAAAGCAGAAGGGGGAAAAAAAGGGATGTCGTCACCAATTCGTGGAATTGTTCCCATCGGTCACCTCAGCAGTGATAACTGTGAGATACACACAGGTGGACATGTGTTGGAGTTGGACAAGCTGCTGGCACACACGTTAGCACACTTCCTATCAGCAGAAGTGGTCCTGAGAATATAAAAACAGTGGTGGACATTTGTGTCCTAAGCAGAACATTTCAGGAGACTGTGACCATGCTCAGGTTTCTTGTGCTCACCTCTCTTGCAGCCCTGGGTGAGAACAGCCTCATACTCTGACTTTTTTTCCATACACACTCCTCATTGGTTTTCAGTACATGTTATCTGTCGGGTTTGCTTTGTGTTTCTCTTCCATTTCTTAGTGCTGGCTGAGCTGGAGCCCCAGCCCAGGTTTCTGGAGGATGACCAAACCCAGGAAAGGGTTGTGGGAGGCGAAGTGGCCAAGCCCAACTCTTGGCCATGGCAGGTAAAACATCAGAATTTACAATTGATTTACCAGTCCACAGTAAGCAGTAAGTGATATTTATTCAGTGAAAGGTTATTACTTTTAAGAAGAAATATGAAATCCTGTATTTTGAATTAATATACAAAATACTTCTTATGTAGGGAGGAATTAATTAAGTCACTAACAAATCTCAATTGTGCATAAACAGAGATTTTCACTTCAGTACATATTTTTTTATGTCATAACATTCATTGAATGGTATGACAGTTAAAGAAATCTATAAATACTTCTTCTTTTAAGATGTATTATGTAGCTTGGCTCAAAACCTTGACATATACCTTGTACAGATACATATCCAACCTGGATAGGAGACATTTTTACACCCTTGGATATCTTTCTGTTGTGCTGCCATTACATATCTGATCAAAATGGGAATGGTTTGATGTTGTCTGTTTCTGAATCTATCCGTTGTTGTTTTATTAGATCTCTCTTCAGTACAAATCTGGTTCCAGCTTTTACCACACCTGTGGAGGAACCTTGATCAGGAGTGGATGGGTCATGACTGCAGCTCACTGTGTCGACAGGTGAGCTTCACACAGCACAGAAATAGCCAGAGCGCCCCAAAAGTCAGAAAAAACAGATAAAAGACCTGAGTCGGAGGAAAATTGTGTTTGATGTTACACTCAATTAAATTTCTAATACATCTAAGGTTTCCACTTGGCCCATTGTGTATGAGATGGCTGTTTTAATTAACCTCTGATTAAATTGCTTGTCATATGAAACATTTATTTATCAGATTTTCCCTTTATTAACTGTCAGAGCGTGATAATTAAATGTTTTGTTGTCTGAATGGCCGTAGTTCCAGGACTTGGCGTGTCGTTGTTGGAGATCACAACATCAACAGCCACGAGGGAAAAGAGCAGTACCTCAGCGTGAGCCGTGTCCACATTCACCCTAACTGGAACCCCAGCAGCGTCGCTGGAGGGTTAGTTGTTCCGACCTGCCTTCAGGGCAGATTATGAAAATATGTGTTTTTAAATGTTTGGCAAATGAATAGGTACATGAATATATTTTGTACATAATACATTTGATATTTTAATACCATTATTTCCGTGGTATGATTTCTGGTACCCTCCAGACATTTTTTTGTTTAGTTTTTGTTAAAGAATACAACTAAAATTTCAAAGATTGATAAACTGAATAGTCAACAGTTTCACCTATTAAAAAAATTTAAACATTTTATTTGCGTAACTCTTATCTAAAACTAATTATGTCTCACACTTGAAGATACAACGCTTGTATGATAAAAATGAAAAAGAATTCTTCACCCTAATGATCTGATCCTCAGATGGGACATCGCTCTCCTCCGTTTGTCCACCAATGCCGTTCTTAACAACAACGTCCAGCTCGGTGCTCTGCCTCCCTCTGGTCAGGTTCTGCCCCACAACAATCCCTGCTACATCAGCGGATGGGGCCGCACCCAAAGTGAGTCTGAAACCGACACAATTCCTTTGAGACTTTTTGTTTCTTTTTTCATACACGACACACAGGCTTTGTTTCCTTCTGCTGTCCTCAGCTGGTGGTCAGCTTTCTGCTCAGCTGAAGCAGGCCTACCTGCCTGTCGTTGACCACGCGACCTGCTCCAGCTACGGATGGTGGGGCAGCACCGTGAAGCAGTCCATGGTCTGTGCAGGTGGCGGCAGCGAATCTGGATGTCAGGTAAGGCAACAGAATGGTTTCTCTCTTTTTTTGTTTTTGAATAAAGGGTGGTATAAATGCTAGAATAGTATAGGAAGTAAAGGATAGTACATACAGGATACTTTACATATGATTTCTGCTCAAAACCATCATATGGATATCATCCAACTGAAGATAAAGACTGAGAAAACCTTATCAGAATCCAGTTTGACTGCGATATGATAAAATAAAGTGGGATGTCTCCCAGAGAACTGCAGGCCGAAACATTTTGTCAAGCAAGATATTTTCAGGACGTATACAGGTTTTCTTGCAGCATCAGCATGAGCACGAGTCAGATTCAATGATTCAAGCTTTGGCTTAAGTGTTAACGTCTTGCAAGTACTTACTCTGCACAAAGTTGGAGTTTGACTCAGATAAAAAACGGGATGTGAGAAATGGTTTAGAATTGAAAAATAAGCTCCAAAGGAATGTTTGTGCATCTGTGCTTTTTTTGCTTTATTTTAACATGTCTTCTCTCTGCCTTTCGTCGTGCAGGGTGACTCAGGTGGCCCCCTGAACTGCAGTGTCAACGGTAGATGGGTTGTCCATGGAGTGACCAGCTTTGTGTCCTCTTCTGGCTGCAACGCCTACAGAAGGCCCACCGTCTTCACCCGCGTCTCCGCTTACATCAGCTGGATGAACAGCGTCAGTATTTGAAAATAACACACGAATCATACAGTTTTAAAGGGTTACTCACAGGTTAAAAATCGCGTTAAAATCATTGCTTTTCTTTTCTTCAGCATGACTTTACTTAATTAATGCAATACATTTTTTCAACAACTTTTTTCTAAAAATCTGTTAAAGATCATTACTTAATGAGCCATTGGTCTTCGCTTTTTCAGATCATGGGTTGAGAAGAAACGCTGTGTCCATGGAAACGAGAGGACACTGTGGATTCATGTTTAACATCAGAATAAACTGTCCTTTGATATTTACTTATCTTATTTCTTTATTTTGTATTAAGCAACATTATGGAAGGTATACAATACCCCTTTCTCATGAAAAATTTATAGGAAAATCTTAAGCTTTTGAGTATTCAGAAAAATTATTTTTTTGAATAGTGAAACTCTGGTGCAAGGACATTATACTTTTTGTAGAAACACATAAAATATGTCTTTGGAAGGGACTCAAATATGGTCAAGTTTTCTTCTTTGTATAGTATAGACAAAACCAATCTATTGAATATTTCCAAAGCATAATAAGACCATTGCAAGAGATAGGGAAAGCTCCAAACAGTCATATTTTTATAACAATCTAGTATACAGCATATAAAATGCTTAAAATGAAAATGAGTGAGGCCTTCTCTAAGGACATATGGTTAAAAAATGTTCATATAACCAGAGAAACATCCCCTCTGGATTTATCTAACAAACGTTTTATCATTCTTTTTTCATCTTTTTCGCTTGTCTTTCCTATTCGGACACACTGAAGGCTGAAGGTCCTTCCTGTCGTTTCCTTTAGAGGACATCAAAACCACTGTAAGATTATATGGAAATGGTTGGGATGAAGCAAATAGAGAAGACTGCTATGATACTGTCAGAAGAAAAAAACACAATCAAAAACATTCACAGCCTCATGATTTGATTTGGCAGTGGTACACGGGCATGAGGAGAAAACAGCCAATTACCACTGGGCATGTATCATTTGATGCAGCGTGAGTTAAGTACTTTAATGGTATAAAGCATCTATTCACTGCCTGTGTGATCAGCCAGCCTTGAGATGCTTCGCACCAACCCACAGTGAAGGAATGCTGCTACCCCTGACAACTCTCAGCCATGAACAAGTTTAATTAGTGTCATTCATCTAGAGTTTACTCACAGATTTTGATTACCAGGGTCAGGTCGACTTTATAATGTGTTTTACAAAGACCAGACGAAAGGGAAACTTATCTGATGCATCTCTTCACACCTACATGGGCAGCAATTGTACTGTTATAAGATCGCATTTTAGTCTTTACCTTTACACAACATTTGAAATGCAAAAGCAGAGCAGTAAATGTATCCTTTTGAAGACACTGACTGTGTTATGCAGTTTTAACGTTGCCAAAGTAATTCTGTATTGGCAATTTTAGGGTATGGCTTATTTGAAAAACTTTAGTGATCAACTACATTGTGGCAAAAATAAGATGAAGAAGATTACTCAGTAGTATCAAATCTTTAGAACGTATGCTGGGGGAACTATTTTTTGCAGTCTGTACATATATTCTTCAATTTCTGTGGACGTGAGGAATCTTTCATGCATGTGCATTTAGGATTTACATATCTTCTAAGTGTGTCTTTCATCATCCCCACAACAAATTAGTTTTTAATCAGAACAGTTTCAAATATGCATGAAATAGATAAGAATACAAGAACATTCAGCTTATCAAAGCAGGCGGTGGCTCCATATGTTCATGAATCAGTGATGGGACCATATGGTGGTGATAATGGTCCTGCACGCTACTGTAGAAATGTGTTGTCATGAAGTCCTGTTGCAACATGGAAATTAAGACTCACCAGAACAGAAAGTGCAGGTTAAAGGGATATTCCCATGTTAATGTTGACAAACTTGGTAAACAAAAACGTGTCACAAATAGTTTCAAACTAACATCACATGGACAAAAAACTATTTAAAAAACTAACTCACAGGTTGTGCTTTCAGTGAATATAATAAAGTTTATAACTGACGCCCCTCACAAGTATGCAAAAGGTTTTTCGATAAATGTATGTTTTACTTTGCCTACCAACAAACTAAAATGGAGAAACAAATTTCAAGAATATATTTAAATATTCCTCTTTTGAGGTTAAGAGAATCATGGAATGCTTGAATAATAATTACAAATGCATTTAAGTTTCATGGTGACAAGGCCAATGTTCCAAAATATTAATGAACATTATTGAATTATTACATTATTATAATGTAAAATGACATTATAACAAGATTAAAATTGGATGCTTGAATATCTGAGACCAGGTTTCTTCTTTTTCTCAGTTTTACTGTATTATGTAACATTTTCACTGTCCAGAGTGAAATAGAAAGAAGCGAAGAAACAGCTATTTTAAAATGATAAAACATATTTTTTTTGGTCAAAATTTCTACACAGCTGTAGCTGACTGCTTGTTGGAATCTGTCTGCCCACTCAGAGAGTAGTTTTTTTTTGTGGAAAGCACAATCTGTCTGGCGTCTGTTTTAACAAGAATCTGTAAACATGCAATGGTGAACAGCCCAGCTGTCATTGTTTATTGGGGAACTTTAAATCAATAAGAACAAAAATGCAGCACATGTGATGGAGGGAGCTGTCAGAGGACCAGCAGAGGGATTGATATAAATGTCACATGAATACATCTGGATGTTTCCTGTTGCACAGCTGTGAGTGTGTCAGTGATGATGAAACAACACAGCACATCGTCTAAGATCAATAAATTAATTCAGGCTTTTGACATGACTTAGTCGGGCACGAACTTAATGGATTGCAAGCATTTTTTCAAACCTCCCCTCAGCTGGGGACCGAAATTAAAAGGTCAGTGTTTCTGTAATATTTCCTGCTTGACTGGGGAGCAGATCACTTGGAGGACCAAAATAGTGCATTCATTAGTTTCTCTGCTTGATTAATCCATATTTTGTCATACGGTTTCTTCATTTTACTATTTCTCACACTGTTTGTAGTAAGCTATCATGGATAAACTTCCGTCTAATATACTTTATTTATTTTCTGGAGCCATTTCACAGACTTCAATGGTCTGATATGGTAGAAAAGAGAGTACATTTCTGTTTCATTCAGAGGTTTCATCAAGGCAGATACTGAACTCCGTTACTTGAATTGATACACCGTACTCTTTTTGGAACACTGAGACATGCATTAACAATGGCTGCAGTAAAATGGACAGGGGTCAAAATCCATTTCTTAAATCCTTTTTTTGTAGCAATGGATAATATTCTATATTCTATATTGAAGAAGGTCATAAACAATTAAAGAGGCGTCATTCAGAAGGTACTCATTGCAGATAAAATACAGCAAAATTGTTTTGGTTTATCAAATGTTTTTAAGGTAAAACATTTGCATAATCTTCAAACAGAAAACTGATTGGATTAATCAGGGAAGTCTAATTCTCAAAAATCATAATGATTTTGAGAAAGCTATAAACGTCAGCAGATATAAGGTATAAAGAAATTACAGATTTATATCTCACTCATTTCCCTCAGACAACCCGACTTGTTCACAGAGAAGTCAGTCATTTTATATTGTTTGAAATTTATTTTAATTTTTTCTCTTTGGTCACTCATAATGTGAGCCATATATACTAGTGCTACATATGCTCATAGTCCTGTGGCTTCGACATGCAGAGGTCAGATTGGTTAAGTAGACAAAAAGGACTGTGGAAAATGTGTGAAACTCTCCTGTCAGGAGGCATCTTGTCAGCTCAGGAGTCTAGCTCCGTTTGTCTCTGCAATAAAGGAAGGTGGAGGATCTTTTGGGGGAAAAAAGGGTCTTTTCATGTGTCTGCAACCCCTCTGGGTGTTAGGTAAGTCTGACGTAAGCTGCTCAATACCCAGAGGTCTTCTGTTCAGGGCGGTTGGGACTCTTGATTTATTTTGTGGTGGCACAGCGCCATCTGATGGACATTACAGAAACTTGAGCACACATGAGCTGAAGCAGAAGTGGAAAAACTATTTTATTACATCTCAGACTTCATTTATTATGTCTGTCAAGTGAGTGAAAAGCCAGTCTGTCAGTACTGATTAACGATACATTTAGATGAATCTTTACCAGGCAAAATAAGTGGACCTACGTAATTTCTTCCACAGCCTAAGATAATACTTCTTTATTTAGCTTGTTAAAAATATAAATGATAATTCTATAAAAAGAAAACTTGTGCAGTGATGACCATCCAAACCCCTTAAAACCAAAAATGAGTAAATAAATTAGTAAAACACACTGTTTTGATTCACTAAAAGCCCTTTACACATAGAAACATCTGTTGGGTTTATAAAAATGAAATCATGCTGAAAGGCAGCTTGTGGTTTTCACAAAATGACTATGTACATTTTATCCAAATATAGTAAATTGTTTCCTGATGTAAAGTTTGATTTCCTGCTATTTCAATTGTTATACATATTGCACTCTTTTAATGTGTCACAGATGCGTTACATTTTACAAATCCATCTCCAAATTTCAGAAGAAATTGCACAAATTCCCAGAGAAGCCTCTCGTTAAAGACCTCACACCATGCCCTCAATGGTGTCCAGCTTTTGGGGTTGCTTGGCCTCTCTGTGCTGCTTTTCCAGCTGCTTGCAGTCCTGCTGGTAATCTTTGATCAACTTCACCACCTCTTCATGTCCAAACTGCATGGCATCATCGACTGGAAGGTTCCCCCACCTGCATGTGGCGATGAGAGGATTTAACAAATAAAGGAGAAAGGTTGTGTGGCGCATTATTGCTGTTATTGATTCAAAGAGATAAGAGGTGTGACTCACCTGTCCTCCACAAAAGGATCAACTTTGCACGTTTCTGTGAGAAATCTCACCACCTCTATGTGACCTAAGAATGAAGAAATGACAGCTCTGAATCAGGGTCGAATATAAATGAATCAAAAATAGAAAAGCACAAAACAAGTCAAATAAATCAGATGATCTAAATTGACATAATCTATAGTATATAAACAATTATATAATCTCCTGAATGGGGGAAAAAACACTATACATTTATTTGAGGTGTTAGATAAGAGAAAAAGACAGCAGGACAAATAAAAAACAAATAGAATGGTAACAAATTACTTGCTCACAAATCTATACTTTGTAACTAAACTTAAAACAGACACTTAATAATCTACTGTATGGTTCTCTAAAAGGCTTTATGAACTAATTAATTTCTCATTAGTATAATGTTTACTGAACAGTTTTAGTACATTTTCATTGGGGAAAAATATGAAACTACTACAGTTTGTCAACTATTGCATAATTTCAAGCGAATACAACCAAAGCATTTCATATAGAAAATGTCATTTTGTAGTGTTACTACAGTTCAGAGATTCATTTCACAGTTCACAGACAAACAACTGAGCTCTAGGTAATGATGTGACATATAGCTGAGGGTCAAAAGAAAGATCAGGAACAGTAACAGCCAGAATAGAAGGATCTCACCCTCTGCTGCAGCTACGTGCAGTGCTGTTCTGCAGTCATAGTCTTTTAGATCCATGTCCATGGATGAAAGGGCAAATCTGCAGCATGACAACAAAGACTTTAGCATTCAACTGATGTGTACAATAAATCTGATATCACATCAACCAAATTTTGTGTTCACCATGATGAATGGTGGTAAATGGATTTTTAACTATTCCAATACTGAAACATCCAAGTTGACTAATCTAAGGAGTAATTTTCTTTGAGTCACAGTGACTATTTTTGCTGGTTATGGACTCAGATTGGGGCTCACATAATTAGAGACAGAAGTCTTTTAAAAATGTTGTCTTTTATGATATGTCAACGGTATTAGTACCAAATTAGTATAACATAACTTACCATTATTTAAAGGTTTTAAACATAATCTCTGGTCAGAGTTTCTGTGTTAAGGAAATGTAGCATAACAGTAGTTGACAGACTTTGCAAAAGCTGCAAAGACTTTACTGTAAATTGATGGAAGGATTTTGCTTGGGGTGATTACTGCTTAACAAATAGGAGAAAAAACTGGACCAGTGCTCAGATATTTCACCTTTTGATGTTGGAAACAGCAGCTCAAGGAAAACCAAAAGTAGGAGAAAGACATGTAATACAACTGCTTCACGGTAGCAGTGAAGCTGTTTTTCTATTTTTTAATCTGTTTTGTCCATTTACTTTTGTACTCTATGGTTTTGTTACACAGGCTTTTTGTAAAAATGCTGAAGGACATTATTTTATGAAGGGAAAACATCAATTCTGATACCTTCTCAGGGCCGACACATCTCCACTGTAGGCGGCAAACATCAAGCTGAAAACAGACTTGTTCTGCAAAAACATTAAAGAAGTCCATGAAAACAGGACGGGGGGGGCATGTAATATGACAGACAATGTAACTCACCCTGTCATCTCCATCCTGTCTACGGGGATCCTGCTTCCTCACAAAGTGCCTCAGGTTGTCGTAATTATGGAAATTAAACTGTGACACAAGTTCCTACACATACAAAAAATGTTATTGGGAAGCTAGAATGTTACCCTTTGGGTGTTAAACATCATAACTTCTTTTTTTTAATCATACATTTGTGTAGACAAATCGCAGTCAAAAACATGTTCCTTTATGTCTGACAGCCATCCATCCATCCATCCATTATCAATGCCGCTTATTCCCCTGTCTGACAGCCAATACTTCAAATTAGATAAACTGATTTCCTCCACATATAACCACAATTCATGGTCAGTGAAAGCTCACTATCTGAACATTTGAGAGGAAGATTTCCTTCGTGCAAAACATTGGAGAGTAAAAACATGCACAGTTGGATGCAGATACTTAAAAAACCTGTGTCAGAGACAATAACCAGCCAAACCGTCTGAATAATTTGATGTTATAATGAATATTCACGTTGGAAGATTTGATTAAACTAGAGGTCAAAATGAAAAAAAGCCTTGGTCTTGCCTGACAGAAGTGTATTCCACGCACACTGTTTCCAACTCTGTCCAGTGGGGGAGACCAACACATTACTCCCATCACATTGGGGATCACCAACAGTATTGCGCCAGAAACTCCAGATTTTGCAGGCAAGCCAACCTGGGAGATGAGGGTAAGAAGCTACATGAGGAAACTCTTTCCAGCAAACAGGTGAACATTATGTAGTGTCAGTTAGACATCCTTATGTCACTCACATGAAAAGCCAACTGGCCAGAGAAGTCATACATGCCACATGAGTGCATGAGGCTCAAGGTGTTTCGCATGGCCTCCGCGCTCAAAACACGCTCGCCTGTGATTGGACAGATCCCTCCATTGGCCAGAGTGGCAGCCATGACACTTCCTGACTCGCAAGTTACCTCGATGGAGCAAAGCTGAGCTCAAAATAGAGACAGTTTAAATTCAAATTCAACTGAAAAGACTGCACCAATCTTTCTGATGGCTGAATACGTCTCAGGCTTAGACAATATCAAGAGAATTAAGTTTAGTAAAGTTAAAGCAGTTTACCTGAAAGTAGAAATCGAGGGCATCGATCATTTCAGCTCTGGGAGGAAAACACTGGTGAACAAAATGGGATTATTAGCCATTTAACCTATTTTATGTTGTCTGTGGCTAATTAAACTGTAAATCAGACTGAATATATTAAAACAAAGCTTAACCTTTTCCAATATCAATATTAGGTTGTTTTATTTTTCATATGTCCATATTTGTAAGATGGTTTGGATGATGGATGACTGTGTGGATAAAACAAAGACAAAGGAAGACTCTGCTTTGAATCTTGACAATTTCTCTTTTAAAAGGTCTTGTGGATGGTCAGATGCGCATGGCACCTTAAAAATGCTGCAATAGTTATACAGAATCTGCTGGAACAGACCTTCTTCTCTTTCATGTAGTATCCAATGGCAAAATTTCTGTTGCCTGTTTCTTTTTCTGACTGAAATCTGAGAATGAAGCAGATGAGGTCAACACAGAAGCATCAATAATTCAACGGGTCAGTAAACATGTAATTTGCAAAACAGGTAACTCTGCTTGCTTCATCTTACTATGCAGATATAAAATGTTAAGAGAATACACTACATTAATTGCACTATAGACTCACGTTGCATTGCTGAATCCAACATATTCTTGGCCGGCCATCTTTTTCACAAACTCCATAACCTGGTTACCAAAAGGTGAAATTTTCTTTATATGACAGCAAATCTCTGACAATCTCTGACATTTTTATACTCACTGCTTCAACAGAGAGTGAGATAACACTTACAATATACTTAAGAGACATAATACTTACATAGTCAAACTTTTCTGCCTTATTTGAATGAGGCTGAAAACAAAGAAATAGTTGCTTTTATGTAAATATGCTAATTGTAATTGCCATATTTATTCATTTCCCTTATCCATGATTTAATTCTAATTACAGTGTGTCAAAGCCTGTTAATATATTACTGATTGCATAATTTTGCACCCTGGGGTCAGCTGGTAAAAGTGGAGGAAAGATAGACGGTGATCATAAACCACACAGCTTAGATTGAGTTCAACGAACATTTTACAGCTCACTTTTGTGGCCTTTTTGTATTAGTTCTAATACAATTTTTACAAAAAACTGTCATTTTTCAATCAAAGCTTTTAAAATGCTGACTTTAACTAAAGGATGAAGTATAAAAATTCTTCCATCACTGACTTGTACTAGAAAGACAGGGGTTAATGGGCTGTACGGACTCATCTTATTAATCAAGTCCATCCATTTACCTTGATAAGAGAGCTGATTACGATTGCTCCAGCATTCACCATGGGGTTGTGAGGCTTATCTAGGAAAGAGTGCGAAAGGATAAAGTGGAAAGTTAAAGAGGAGTCCTCGGCTACATAGTAGCTTTGTACAGCTTTGTCCTCCAGTTTTATCTTACATTAATCCATTCCCACAAACTCACTTAGGCTTCAGGGGGTAATTTTATTATTCATTTGTTTTCTTTGTCTGTTTTTTTACACACAGTGGAGCAAACTGTGCTGATGAGCCTTTACACACCATCATCATCAAGCGAGAGCACGTTGAACTTGAGTCCGCTGGGCTCCATGCCGACATAACTGTGAATCTTCTCTGTTCCGGCCTCGTGGACAGCGATGGCATACTGCAGAGGCTTCACACATGACTGCAAGCAGAATGGCTGCTTCGTGTCACCTACAGAGTGCCTGAAAAGAGGAGACAGAATAGGTCTTTATAATGGGATATGGTAATATCTCATACTCACTGACTAAGGGCTTCGAGATATATCTGATTTAGAAAAAGAGGAAACACTGTTCCTCTATTTATTTATCTATTTGCATTTTCAAACTTGTAAATGTAGGGCAACTTGACTCTGGAGAGTTCTGCATTGTATTGCGGGGCCACATAGATGACAAACAAGACAAACAACCAAACACCCTCCCAATCATTGCAATGGAGAATTTGACTTATCAACTGACCTAACATGCCTGTTTTTGGACAGTGGGAAGATGCCAGAGTAGGGGTAGGAAGCCCCAAGGCTGAATATCAGAAAGGCCCTGGTTGGCATTCAAACCAAAAAGCCTCTGTGTTTCAACGGTGCAAACCAACACACCAAGGTGAAGCTTATTAATAAAAAGTTAAAACACAGTTCTCATTAGTAAATCTCAGCCGATGTGTATTTTTCTGTTGTACAGCAAGACTGCAAGACTCTTCTAATGATTTATACTCTTTTTCATCTTCTGTTTAATATTCTCCTCTTTAAAAAAAAAGCAACTCAATAACTGAGCAAGCACATCCCACTTTTTGTATGGTTTTGAAAAACCCACAACCAAACTGTAACCTTCATTCTACACACACATGAACCTGACTTTTTAAGCATAAATCATATATTACCAGAACCAATAAATCCATCATTTTTTATATCATCTTTCTTTTTATCAGTGGATACAAACCTGGATATTACTAGATATTTCACGCCTCACTCTTCATGTTACACCTGAGTCTCTTGATACTTTACATAATAACAAAGAAAAAACACCATCTGACTGCAATTGACATCCAGCATTTGGGAAATATTCTTTGCTTGGACTACTCCTACGCTCTAACAGCAGGTCTTCTGGAATGCACAGTGAAAACCTATAAAGATGGTCCAGAACATGGCATTGACTAGGTTGTTTGATCTGCCAAATAGAGCACATCACTCCACTGAACTCCTCTTGGTATCCATGCCAGTCCCAATCAAAGTCAAGTCTTTAATGCTTGCCTGGAGAGTAAGTTTTAATTCTAGACCTAAACAACCAAACTTAACCAAACAATCACATGTTCATTGACCAGTGCACTCTTACCAAGATTCTTGGATGTTACTCTATGTTTACTCTCTAAGTAAAAGGGAGTAAATTATGAATTTGCTTGGTTTAACCATCAAAGCAAGATTTCTTTAAAACTAATCTATAAAAAACACATTCCTCTATGCCGATAACATTCTAATTCATATGCCTTTTAATTTCTTTTTAAGTTTTACTTCTACTTTGTACTTTGGAATAGATTCAGTGTGCTGCTAGAAGCTTGTCCTACTGTATAAATCATTGTATAAAAGCAAAAGTTAAATATAACTGTAAACCATACCTCTGACCATCAACTGTACACAAAGAGACGCCCCATAGTTCTGGGCTGAACTTGGCCAGCTGGGGGATGTAGTCTGCAACCTGTTGCCACAATTTACAAGATAACCAAAGTTTTTTAATTTCAAAAAGAGTTTCACAGTGGATGTTTTGTTTACAGCAATTGAAGGGAATTTAAACTTAAAAACTACACAGTCAAATATGTTAATATTAGTAAATATAATTCAAATATATGAAATTTCTATGTAAAAATCTTCTTAAACATGATAGTAAAAAACTGTAAAAGGCAAACAAAGTAATGATTACCTTCCCATCTCTTTGGTTTTGCACAGTTTTGTAGATTGCATCTATTTTTTCAGCAAACACGTCAAACTCTGGGATGATAAATTTCTTTCTGAAGGCCTGGATCAGCAGGACGATGTTGCCACCGACACACCTGATAATAAAAACAAAGACACCGTATTCCACAGGGTGACCATGGGCAGTTAGTATGTTTATATGCCGTTATGTGTCAGCGGATGACAGCAGTTGCCAGCGTTTAGATGCGTGCTTGATGGTTAATATAGCAGAAATGTGCTGACACACTGACGTTTACATCTTAGGATAATGGATGATTGTTTAAAGAAAGCCTTGACTTGAATGTCTTTACGAACAAAATTCTTATGAGTAGGTATTGTTGTAAATGTGCAGTAATTACCCTTAAATACATTATATTCTACTGTGAGAGAACTAACGGTCAGAAGAGTTAAGGACAAAAATGGCAGCATAATTTTTCCGCGATATGAAATTGTATAAACGTTCATTAAAATACCTGCAAACCAAACAGGTACTTATACAGCACATCCCCAAAACAAATCCTGTATCAAAATGAATTGTTGTCAGAAGGTCAGCCTAAAAATAGTCTGGTCAAATGCCTCCATGAGTATGCGTTAAGCTTAGTGGTGATGGAAAACAGAACACAATTAGCACTGTGATATGAGTTCAGTCTAAATGGCAGCATTGAATAGAGCCTTCACAAAGGAATATATTAAGAGTAAAACGCCCCATACCCTTAGATCAACAATACTGAATAAAAATTCTCTATTCTGTGTGCTACTTCCAACATTGCATTTGAATGACCGTATCTCTATACAAAGTTCATATTTCTGAATGTAAATTTACCTAAAAAACATTCAATCTCTGGCTGCAGCATGCGGTCCTCAGGCAAGACACCATAAATTGCTTAATATAAAATATTGAATAGCAAAAGTTTGCAAAAAAGTAGCAAGTGACACTATCCAGTGTCAAAGCTACAGCATGTGGACTGAAAGTTAATCCCCCCCAAAAAATGCAATTATTGAAAACTGGGAGTAAATCATCCCAATGCAATAATTTGCTGACCCAGCCTGTAATGAGCCTTTAACAGCAATTCATACCCCCTAACTAAATAGCTACGCAAAGATGGAGGCAGCTGTTGCTTCAGATAAGAGTACAGGCGGCTCTTCTGATATCTGACTTCTGTAAGCAAAAATAGTTTGGACAATAGTTCTGTCCATGAAGGTAGAAAAAAGTTTTTCTAGTAGAAACTATTTCATCTGAATTATCAAATATTGTTTGGGAGCTATTTTATTCTCTAGCAATGTTTGTATAATTCAGAAAAATATTTAATTCTCATTCAAATAAATACTATCTGAGTATCTAGCTTAGCATCAGTGGCTGTCCTATTTTGTTTAACCAGAAATAGATTAACCAAATATAATTAATGCAATTGAGTTCCAGTAATACTTGCATGCACAGGCATACAGTTTAAATCAGCACCCTAAAAAAGAACAAGTTTGAAAGTTAATCAATTCCTGCAGCAAATAGACTATCCAGGACAATATTCTATCTTCTGATATGCATATCTCTAAGGATGCAACAGTCTCACTTGTGGAAGAGGTCTCGGTCCATCATCACCTCACCGACAGATTCCCCCACAGCCCGGCGCAACTTCTCCATGCACTCCCTCAGGCGAGGGTCCGAGGGATGAAGGCCGTGTTTTTTCAGGGCCTACAAACGCAAAATGTTGGTCAACCCCAATGTGTTCAGACAGTATGAAAGAAAAAAATAAAGTTTCAGCGCACATGGAAATTAAGTACACTATATTAATAATTCATTTAAACCTACCGCAGTAAAGTGTGAGATGGGCACTTGGTCTTTTCCTTCTGTGATGGTGTAGAAAAGCATGTTTTCCACTCCAAAACTGGGGGATTTGGAGGGGACAGTCCTGGTGATGTAAAAAAAAAAAGAAGGCTTGATCAAATCAAATTTAGAAAAAGGATTTGGTTAAAGTTCATTCAGGTATAGATGTCTTAAACGTGATGACTCTGGCAGAAACGTGGAGCTTAGCTGCGCCATTTTTATTTTTAGCACTGGTGCTTCTTTGACAGGTGCGCCTATACTGCATATGTGATCTGGACCTATGTTACTTCTCATGATCCATTCAAAACCAAAGGGTTTCGTGTCGTACACAATTGATACAAGCTGCTAAATGAAACACAAAGTGACCAACTCTGTGACTTTTGAGCCACTTTTGGATAGTCATTCATTTGATGCCTTTCAGTGTGTACAAATCTAAGAGTAATGTCTGTCCGTTTGGCTAATTTGATGTATTGACAACGGTCAATATGAAGTGAATTAACAGCAGGACAGAGGTGTTTATTTATCAGAAGGAAACACTTACGTTTTGGAATGGAAAATGTCCAGATGTGCGGGAGGTCGTCGCGGGGAACTGTTTGTTGACTTTGTTCTCCAACATGCTGAATGAATGACAAAATCGTTCCTGGCTGCGTCTGTACTTTTGATAATAACGTGTACGACGTTTGACAAACGCAACGCCCGAAGACAGTGCATGACGGTCGGCAGCAAACGACCAACAACGTCTCCCGTCGAAAAAAACGGGTTGAAGTTGGCGAATAAATTGGATGGCAGCTGCTGCCGTTGGGTCACTGTCACTTCTCAACTTCAGAAGCGTTGAAGTTTTGAGGCTTTCAAGTGCTATTGGAAACACAAGCGTTGTCCGGATGAGGTTGATCGTAAAAACCCAGTTTATTCAGTGTGTTTGATACTTTCAAGAACCTCGTTGTGAGTAAAAGCAAAGCAAAACATAACAAACGCAAAGTAATGACATCACAAAAAAAGTTTCGATTGATTTGCAAATAGATTTTTTTTTAGGAGCAATTGAATGCCTCGGACTCTGTCCCAGCCATAGACATATATTCATAGACGCCGCATTGAGGTCTGCAACGTACGTGAACGTCGCCGCCATCTTGAATGTGGCAAAGTGGAGAATCGGAGTCAGCGATCAGACAGTGAACCGGTGTAAATCTCAGGGTTTTATGTACGCCCACTGCTCTAAAGACTATCCTGTAAAGTATGCCGAGGTAGTTTGGTGTCTGATGCTGTAACGCATCATCAGAGCTGCTCACCCTAAAAAAATAATAACCACATCACAAAAAAGGAAAAGAAGCCTTAAAAAAGTTATTTCTACATAGGGTGTACAACTTCTCATCTTTGTGATATTAATATTGAGACAATTGTGCAACTGTGACCTGCATTATGAGTAAATATTTGTATAATCTTTTTCTACATTTCTTTGTGAGGTTTTAAAGTCGAACTGAACATACTGTAACTTTGTTTAGAGAGTGCTAGTTCAGAGGAGTTGTTGAATGACGTATGTCAGTATGAAAATAACCATACTATTCTACATATACAAATCATTTATTTTATTCAATTAACATATTTCACACATTTTGTTTTTATTTTAGTTGGTTTCAGGGAACTACAGAAAGATGGTGATGTTAGAGTGTAATAGTTTGAATACTTGCACTTCTTTATCTATACAGTTGGAATCTTTGCTTGAAGTAAACAGGTTGTGAAGAACTGCCAGTGTATATTTGACTTACATCCAACATGACTTCATTCAGAAAAAACTCAGTTTATCTGCAGTAAACATCTAGTTTTTATGGCTCTGATGGTTATCCATACCAAGCAACATAAATAGCAGTGTTAAAAGGCACAGCACTGGTTTAAAAGAGAGATAATGCATAAAGAGAAGTACATGTACAACCACTGACATCAGATCATTGCATGGCCAGTGGAGATAAGGATTATTGGCATCAAGCTTTATGCTTCAAACGACTCAAAATGACATAAAAATGCGAATAACTTTTTAAAGACATCACTTAAAAGTCATCACCAGTTACACACTCTTTGAAGGACGAGGCAGCACCAGCTTCAGTCCAAGATCAACTACAAAGGAGGGCATATAAGAGAGAGGGATCCAGATAAGCTTGGCATCCCATCCGGCGCTGTATCGGGTGCGTGGGTAGGCAGCAGTCAGAGCGTGCTCCATACAGCTGGTCACCTTGGTGAGATCAGAGTCGCAGACAGCGTTCATGATCAAACGCTGGACATTGATGTCTGAAAAAAGGAATTACACGTTGACAATCTATACTTAATTTTACTCGATTCAAAAAGGCTGCATTGAGTCTTGATTATCGAAGACAAGTTTTGAAACCTGAATTCGACAGGGCTACCGGTCATTTTAAGATGAATTTCAGACCATATTGCTAATTAAAAAAAAACTTTTATTAGTGTTGAAATTATAATGAGGTCTGTTGTACTTACACTTTTCGAGGTACTTGTCTCCATAGCTGGCTTTTACCTCAGGGGTGAGCTGGTTCCACAGGCGATGCAGCTCCCTTTCAATGGGATCGAGGCTGGTTACGGCTGTCTTGAAAAATCCAGGTTCAATGATGCAAACTTTGATTCCAAAGTAATCGATATCTCTCCTGAGAAAAGACATAACAATACCGATTTTCGCATTTTATGTCAATTACAGAACTTACGTTCAGCGTCACTTTTTTAAAATCTAACTACATTTAATTAATTCATTATTAGTTTAAAAAAATTATAATAATTTATTTATCAATCTTATTGATAAACCATCATTTTAAGCATTCAGCTAAATTAACTTCCTGATTAATCAGTGGCCAAAAACCCTGACTTCTGCTGAATGATGCACTGACTATGAGAGAAGTTGTAATGATGTTCTAATACAGCTATCACAAATGTAGCACAAAGCAAATGCCAGGTTTATAACACAGGAAATCTTTGACTTAAAGCTGTTTAGCTGTCAATAAATCAAACAAAACAGCGGGGAAAAAATTAAACATGTTAGTTTATCAGAGTGACAACTCTTTCCATGTTTAGCCTTATAGACAACAAAAGATCAGTTGTCCTTCATAATGGTGCAAAATGCTAGAATGAATCATTCTATTGTCTTTAGCAAATGCAATTATTGTCCATCTATTCTCAAAGGAATTGTTGCAAATTTGATTGCACATCAACTGCACTTTAAAACACAATAACTAAACAAAGACAAGAATTTCTTTCAGGTTATTTAAGCAACAATTTATAAGTATTTTTGTAGCTCACCTCAAACAATCAGAGAAAGACTCCACTGCAAACTTGGAAATGCAGTATCCACCGCCATTTGCAGCTACCCTACCCAGTACAGATGCTACATTTACTATGCGGCCCCTGGCCTTTTTGATGAGGGGCAGGAAGGTCATAGTCATGGCAATCACTCCATTCATGTTTACTTTCAGCGTGCTGTGGAAATCCTCTACTTTCATCCACTCTGAAGGTCCCATGGGTAACGAACGTCCGGCATTGTTCACAATACCCCAAAGTCCTAAAAAGGAGATGAAAGATGAAAATATTAACATAAGTGCGTGGCACATCATGTACGATGAATCGAGAGAAGTTTATTTTTGGTAGTGTCTTACCTTTATCACCAACCTCCTTGTTGGTCCACTCCATGGCCTTCTGGATGCTGTCCAGACTGGTCACATCCAACACAACAGTCTTTAGATAAGGCCCTGCCACTCTTTTCAGATCATCAGCTCCCTTCTCTGTGAGGCAGCCGGCCAGCACACGGAAACCTCTGCGGTCAAGCTTCTTACACAGAAGGTTCCCGAAGCCTGTGTCACATCCGGTCACGAAGACGTACTTGTCGTTGATGGTCTCGATTTCCAGGCTGTCCCTATACAGCCACCCGAGAATCCACAGCACAGCGATGGTGGCAGCTATGTACGACCCGGCATTTTCCCTGAGAAAGGAGAGGGATCAGAGTATGGAGAAAGAGAGATTGAGCGATTTGCTCTCAGGTCAAGTTTATGCAAAAAAAACACAGTTTAGGTATTTCTTACCCTAAGAGGTCGTATATAAACTGCATATTCGTGTTGCTCTCCGTCTGCTTTTGGTCAGCTTGTTGGAAAAACATGCTGTGCAAAAAAAAAAAGGAAATGCACTAATTATTTGTAGGAATCCCCCATAACAACATCCATACTCTCTCTCATAATATTCTGATGTTTGATTGAAGCATATCACTGTTCATTTCATCATTCTTGATAAAAACTAAAAACAACGTCTTTGTTCTCAAAGGGCCCCAGCAAAAAAAGTGATCATTATGCAGAATAGTTTTTTCTGCTTTGGGCACATGAGAAATCTTTGGATAATGCTCTTAAGGAAGAAAGAAAGGTATTTATGAGGGAGACAGATCCAAGCTCGGAGTGTTACATTGTTTTGTGGTAATGTTAATCTCCATGATAGAGCTGCTTAGGCTGCTCACCAAATGCCAATTAGTTTGCAAGCTTATTAGGAGGTAAAATAAAAAAAATCCTCTGTAGGTATCTAAAATAAATGAAAAATTATAAGAATCATTTGTACTTTCATCCAATTGTAAATGATGATCATACACATTTGTGTTAAAATTGTATCTGGAATTAACTCACTTTGAAGCAGCTAGTTGTGTGTGTAGCTTGATTGGGGAAAAAAAGATTAACTTCCCTGTGGAAGTTAAATTATATATCAATTGTGCAATTGGATTTTTTCCACAGTAAAATTATTTTTTAAGTGATTACGGAATTTGTTCATATCCAGTATCTCTAAAAAAGTATCTGCAAAATAAGGTTTGAAGATAATTAAACAACATTTTGTAGCTTTGCTGCCATCTTTCAGTCTAGTTTATTGAACACCAAATTGAGGGGACTTTGCATTTCTGTCTCAGAATAGAAAATGTGTTGAGCAATTGAAATAGTTTAGAATTGCTTAAGAAATTTGAACGCAGAAATTTAATGATTTAATCTTCTGGAAGAACCCATCTGAAGGCTGCACATAGTGACGGGGGACCATTCCATTCTGGGCACTTTAACCTCAAAATCTTTTAATTTCTAATGTAATTTACAAGTAATAAATTCTGATTTTATTTTGTTTTTCATTTCCTCATCAGGCTTGTTCAGAATTAATTAAACAAAGGAGTAAAACAAAAGGGGGAAGGGGAAAGTCGGTTGAATAACTAATGAAAGACTTTTTTAAGGACTTATTTATCGTTTTATGTATAACCATTACTGCAGAAAAGTTTTAATAAAAATTGATTTTTTAAAAACTAATTTGCAGGCTTTTGATAACTTCTTTCTTAACTGTGGGCAATTTTTTAAAAACAAATTTGAAATAATCTGAGAAATTTAAAACATCAAAACAAATCAATATTGATTTTTAGTTAATGGAAATAGAAAATAAAAAACTCCATGCTATAAATTTTGATTGGACACATTTCAACAAAGAACCCTTTTGATGATGGTGAAGTAGAATACTGTAGATGAGAAATGAAAGATGAAAAAGAAAGCCAAATCACATAGTAAATCACTGTAGCAGCTCAGCTGAACAACCAACACTAATATGTAAACTTTATCATCCTACCTTTTTCTCTTTTCTAGATGTAATTGAGCTCAGCAAGTTTTCCTTCCTCCTATGTTCCCTTTCTGGTTAGTCTTCTGTCTTAGCTCGGGGAGGCTGGTCAGAGAGAAGCTTTATCCTGGTGGTTTATCCCAAGTCTACGCTAAGTAATCCCCTTTCCATAACCATCTGATTTGTGTGTTGGAGAAAAAAACGTGAGGTAAAACAAAAGTCCAAAGAATTTTCTGTCCAGTTGGATTTAAGATATCCTTTCTCTAAATCTTTTTTTAAAAGACATTCATACAAATAGCTTCATCTAGATCAAAACAATATCCTGTATGTTTCCAGTGTTTGACAGGAAAGTTAAAAGTTTCTATTTTTAGAGTCTGGTGGTTCTCGTGGCGTATGGACATAAGTACTTTACATTTTCCGAGTTAATACAAAGTTATGGTAATCCCACAAGCAAGTCTTTTGTACCCTGAAAAACATGACAACAGTCCAAAAGGCTTGCTCTGTTCACAAATTATATCAGGTTACCAACCCAGAAAACCATGTTATGCATCGAGTTTTATAAAACTGTGCAACTTGAAACATGCTACTGTACAGTGTTTTGTTACTGTTTCTTTCCTGAAAAAAATCCTGAAATAAGAAAAAACAATTAATCTCAGTTATATGTACAGTTGAAAATTCGAAACTCAGTTGAAGGTAAGTAATTTGAAACCCTATAAAGAAGGAACACAGGCAGATTTAGAAAACGAAGTCTATCGATTGTGTTGTGGATTAAAAGTGTATTTAATTCTCAAATGCTTGTAATTATCTGAGTGAATTTAGCAGCCACATGCACAGTGACATAACTTTCACTCACGTCACACATTCCATGGTTTTGTCCAATCACTCTAACCAAATAATTCATCCAGTCGCTGCATTACTGCTTCACAACAGGTTTGCTGAAAATCCTCAGACAACAGCCGGGGGTTGGCTTAGCAATTGAAAATGTATCTGTTTTTTAAAGAGAACACCATGCAGAATAAACTTTCTTAGCTCTTCTCTTTCATGTAATTAACATCCAGTCTTCACGTGCGCACACCAAAACATCATGACAATCTAGATTCTTTTTTAAATGCAGTTTGTCTATCTATGTTATATTTTGTGTGCATTTCCTATACATATAAATGTATAAAACCATTGTAACCTGTCTCTAAAATAACAACAATGCAAATTTTCACTTTTATTAAAAACATTTTTCCAACAGTAAAGAGCAAAAATCAAAACAGGATAATCCTCCAAGCGCACAGGTTTGTTTGTTAAATACAGACAAGCACAACTCAGGCAGGAGCTTTCATGAGTCTTCCAATGAAATGCTTTGATAGTTATGAGTAGACTTTGTAAATTACTTTTAAAACCAGCTACAGGTTTTTACATGCAAGTTTTTCTTCCTCAGTTCAGTGACTAATTACAAAGAACAAAAAATATTGACATCCTAGGAAACGAAACCTTAGACCTTATGCCGATTGAGCTCCAGCATTTTTGCGAGCGTTCTCACGTCTGCACTGTTGCCATCATGGGAACTTCACCAGTCAGGCATGTCTATCTCATGGTCATGCGGCACAGACTGTTGACGTTCCTCTGAGCAAAGCCTTGGCCTTGGTCCATGCAGACAGGGCGTGTAGATGAGCAATGTCACTCTTATCTGATACAACTCGAATGGATTGGATTTACGTTTGAATCCACTGTGTCTTGGTCGAGCTGTAAATGTTCCCGTACACACACGCTATTAAGCCTATGAGCAGGTGGACTGAAGCTGACCCTTGTGTACATACTCCAGAGCAGTAGCGATCGTCCTCATGTCCATCTCAATACTACGTGCCCAGTTCTCCACATCTCCAATTTCCTGTTTGTAGGAGAAAGAGAGTCAAAGGTATGTAGTCATCACCCTGAATAAAATCCCAAACTACAGACCATCAAGACCAGCTTCAAGTCCTCTTAAATTTAAAATGTATTTCTGGATATTTATCAGATCTGGCTGCAGGATTATGAAGGTCTCTGCCTAAAGTCCACTATACATTGTGTATATTGCAAGATGAAAATGCACCAGCATGAGACAATCTTGGATTATTTATTTGATTACTAGAAACTGTACTCATGTGACCTAACTCCTCAACAAAGCATTTTTTTAACAGTGGCAGAAATGTGGGACGATTATCTTGCAGTTTGACTGCTGTTACAACATTTACTAACCAGTTGGTTAAAGATTTACATTAAAACTAACCTAATAGCATATCATGATGATGATCCATCATGTCTTTTTTATGGTACATGGAAACCTGAAACCTTGCATGTACAGACCAGCAACATGCAACAACTGTGAAAAGGCAGATGTTATCATGTCCCAACATCTGAAACAAATATCTGGCAATTTTCTTACATGAGAATTTGAAACAGATTAATAAATAAGGACACTATAATTACAAACTAAGTAATTTCATAATTTTTTAAACTCGAGAATATTGTATTAATATTTGAATGGGGGTTTCTGGGTAGACCACGTAAGGATGGTAGGATTCTGAAATAAATGGAAACTTATTTGAGAACTTGCATCCTATCAGCAGCATTCAGATCTATGAGCTGACTACATGTGGATGTACATGTCCCTGAATCGCATCAGTCTGCTTTTGGTAAAGATAATAAAACAATTTAAGATACCTTTAAGGCCTGATTGAATCCTTCCACCATACTGATCCATTGAGCAGTTTGCTTGGAGAACTGGCTTGCCTGAACTTGAAGAGTCTTTACCTCATGGTCCAGTTTGCGTTGATTTACATATGCCTGGGCAACACTTTGGGGATAAAAAAAATTGAAAAATCAACGAGCGTTTCAGAATTATCAATGCAAGATCGCATAATTTCATATGTTGCTAGTTTGACATGAATGGATGGATTCGTGTTTGATAGTCCAGTATTTCTATAGTGAAATGTAGCTGCTTAAAATCTAACCACGCCACTGATGGATTTTGGTTTAAATCTTATATATAAAAGGAACAGTACAATAATTGTCTTTCTATCCACTATTGCAGCTTAAGTTGATTGTCTCATTTCTTCACATTTTTCACATGGGCAGCAACCTTGTAGAATTAATGGAATTTGTGCTGCAGGCCTATTTATCTAGCCAGGATTGGGCTGCTTTATTTCACTGGCTCAGAGACAGGTGTAGCAGGTCTGAAACCCATGGGATACAGTTTTACTTAAATCTGTTGTAGAACAACAGTACCTACACAATACTTACAAGTAATGTTCCCCTAAAAAAAAAATTTTCAGAGGCATTTGCAAATTACACACATACAGAGAGAGAAACAGACTGCTATGTTTACACCGGCTGCCAGCATTTGATAATCATACCACAGACTTAGTAGCTAAATAAAGTAATAATAAAAACAAAAGATGGGCTTGCATATTTTTGGATTATAACAATTTATTGTGAATATTTATTTTACGATGAGTTACTAGTCTTAAATGTTTTTGTTGCCCAATATTAGAAAGGGGAGTTATCTATCTTACAATAAAATAATAAAAATAGATGATTTCTTTCAAATTGCCTCCAAGCCATTTTTGATTGATTTCTCCTGAGAGATTTCAAATGTATCACTATATGTTCACTGTTTATGACAGTCTTAAGACAGCCTTGAGTAGTATCATGGGCTATTCTGACACAGATAGGGCTCTAGATAGACTGATCACGCTTACAAATGCACCTGGACGTGTATCAACTGTGATTGACTTGCAGGATTATTTACACATTTTCATACCCAACGTTGAGGTGGTCCACCAGGGCTTCCGTCAGACAGGTGGCAGCAGTAATTGCTTCACGTCTGCGTCTTTCTATGTAAGAAGCACGGTGCAGGGTCAAAACAGACAGCACGGTCAGTGGCAGCTTCATTTCTTTGAGTCTTGTTTTTAGCAGCTATTAGCAACATAGCCCGTGAAACTCACACCCACCTTGCAGCTCTTTCCGCTCATTTTGCTTCGCTTGGTGCTCTTTCAGAAGACGAGACAACATCTTATTTCAGTGGGCGGTGTGTTTGTGCCGCAATTGCCTGTTTATACGCAAAACAAAAAGGGAATTTATCGGTTAAACACGTCAGCTTGCCTGCAACAGCTATGGACAGCAACTGTCACGGGACACTGATCGAGGATAGCTTCTTCTTCGTCTATTTTTGCTTCCTCAGACAACAAATTGGCGCATTACCGCCACCAGCTTGTGTGGAGTGTGGACCAGCATAATTACCTTCTTATGAGTTTTTAGTAAATAAATTAGATACCGCTTAACTTTCTTTTAACTTGGGTTTTTCATTTTTACTGACATCTGACATTGTAACAAAGCATACTTTGTTTCCAGCATAGTGACATTTCCCATTAGAATGGTTCCCTATAATGAACAATGGATGTGCAAGCGTTCAAGTCCGAAACGTGACGCGATTGTCTCCTCTCCTATGTGCTTTTGCTATCTTTAATTCAATTAAAGAAATAATTTTTTATGTGTTCCTTGTTCCTAAAACTGATGCTCATGGATATCATTCGCACCCTAATATACAGCCGTCTGGTTTAGTCATTTTTTGTAAAGTGTCGTAATTGTTTATTATTTATGACACAGCTAAATTTGTGTCAATTTAAGTAACTTAAAACATGTTAATTTTCTTTTTTGGATTTGATTTAAACATAAAAATATCATTTATCGTGACGTCATTGAGTTAAAAACAGTAAAAACTTCTAAATAAAGGTATGCGACAGAAAAGAAAAATCAAACCCCCGTTTGGGGAAATAGATATGATCTGTCAATTTAAATATTACATATTACACGAGGTATTTTTAAGTTTTTCATAACTGTGTCATTTGGAATGAGACATAGATCAAAATAGCAATATCTATCATTTTGTGCTACGTTACTCTGTGTCATTTTATTTTGAAAAGCTCACGCCGGAAAAGCCGGGCTCCTTTAGCTAGCGGAACACAAGTTTATGCTTATGGCGGACTTCCAACTGTCAACAGTCTAGCCATAGCTGGAAAAAGAGAAAATCAAGTTCCCCAGTATCATCTTTATTTGTCAGGTATGAGAATTAAATTTTGAGTTGAATGACAGCTGTGTTCCGAAGAATCGAAGTTGCCTGAGGGTCGGTTACTGTTAGCTTAACGGGAGTTGATGCATAGTTAGCTCAGCCTCGTTGTTATTCTGAACGTCGGTGAACAAAGTTACTGTGGGTGTGAAACTCATTAACGTCTAATAGTTATTCTAAGGTATTTTGCAATGCTAAATTAATAGTCTTTTTTTACCACAGCACATAACCGGGAACATACAGTACTGTTAGAGGCTGTCAAGGCAGTAAATCTCCCGCTGGCTAACACTCGCTTTAATGCCAGGTAAACAAAGCTAGGTACTGCCATCGTGTTGCAGGTTTCCTCATTAACAGCAGGTTGGCATATGTTTTCCGCAATGTCACTTGACTTGAAATGAACGTTTTTTAATGCACTGAAAATTTTTAAAAAATGGGCTGTCGGAGTATACTGTCAGGCAAGGAAGGTAGAGTGAGGCATAATTAGCCAAGTTGATTACTGTCTGTTTCGGAATAGCTGTTCTAGAAATAGCTGAGATTAAAGCAATTTACTGGGTAACGTGTATTTTAGTATGTCCAAGGTTTGCGCACTAAAATGATGGCAAAGTCAGATTCTGTTAAGCAGATATAACGAATAAGGTCTAAAGTTTACTTTTGGAAAGAATAATTGAACAGAGGCACATATTAAGAGAGATTGGTAGGCTTTGTGATGGATTATGCGACAGTTGTCATGTTAACATCTATGACTAGAATAAGATAAAAATCTGTTCTTAGAGTTATGTATAGATCAGTTGATGAGTGCTAGTCTTATTATTGTGTGATATTTGTCTTGAATACCCAAGACTTGGAGGTTTTACCTCAATAATACTTTTAAAAAGATACCTGCAATTGCCAAAGCAGCAATCTGTTTTAACAGAATGGTTCATGAATATCTATTGACTATTGCATAGACAGCCATGTTACGTCACACATTACCTGCAGAAGATTAATCTCTAAGTAGGTTACCGGCATGGAGTGTCCCTGGTTAACACATGATGTAACTGGTTACAGGTTGACTCATTGTAGACAAACTAGGACCAGGTGTTATGGATGAACCATGAAGGCCCAATTGCAAGTCACAGGTAAGTTTTTGTTAATTATTTAGCCTCATCGATGCTAACAGGCTTGTCATGGCAATCCAAAACAGTGCTGTAACTGATTTTCTACTTTACTCTGAAGTTATTTCACTCTACTGAAATTGAATTATTCTACTAAACTGAAATAGAAATCTCCAATTATGCTATTAATAGACTTTTATGACCAGTGTAGACGAGGTCAACTCTTAATTCCACAGGGAAAACGGCTGTAGCAGGTTGGTTCAACGTATTGAGAAAGAGAAACAAAACTACATTATCACCCAAGCAATACTAATAACAGAAAGTTTATGGGTCAGGCAAAATCAATAAAAAGATGTGAGACCTCTTGAACTAGCCTTCAAATGGTTATAAGATCTATAGTCTCTCATAGCAGAAAAACTCAATTAAGAGTCACCAACAAACAGCTACAGCCGGAGGATGGAAGGAGAGGCGTGAGCAAAGATCCTTTCCCCCTTTGTAACTGTTTGTTTGCTATCAGGTCTGACCAGCTTTACTTGAGGAGAAAATACAAGACAACCAAAATTTAAAAAAAGTCAACAGCAGGGAGAAAGATGAGATGTGTCCTTAAGGGATACTAGGAATAATTAGTTGAGATGCATTATAATATTAAATGGTAATTATAACAGATTTGCTAACAAAGAATTCCACTAATTTAACATCAAAAGACAAAGGATAGCAAAGATGTATTTACTTTTTTGTCAGTATTTTTTCCAGCTGCCAAACAAGTGTCGTAAATAGCGGCATCGTTTTCTAATGGTCAGTCAGTGTTGTCATTTTCACAAAAAGGCTCATTGGTGTGAAAATAAACCAGCTTGAGGAGTTGTCAGTTACAGCAGTTTCGATTTAAAAGGTCATGGATTGTAGCATCTTAGAAAATAATGCTAACATTTTTGCCAAATGCAACCCCTGGTGACCTCTGATAATTTGTAAATGCACTTTTAACACCATCATCGTTCCTGGTGCTTTCCTATTTCTAGTACTATCGGCCAAGCTGAAGGAAAACAAAAAGAACTGGTTTGGTCCCAGTCCTTATGTTGAGGTAGCTGTGGATGGCCAATCAAAGAGAACTGAGAAATGCAACAACACACACAGTCCAAAATGGAAGCAGCCCCTCACAGTGTGAGTATGGATGTTGTTTGTCACCTCAGTGCAAGATGCTGCACATATGAACAGATGATTTGAATATAAGATGATGGCACAACGTGGTAAAGAAAAGTATATGTACTGAGTTCAGAATAGATCTGACAGTGTCTTAACGTTTGTCTTCATATTGTCAAACTAAATCCTTAAGTGTGGTACCACTAACTTAAAGTCCATTATGGAAAATGGTATTTGTAATTTGAAGCTTTTGATTTCATGATTACACTTTGGGTTAATCTTGTCTTTAAAATGCAAATGTATTATCAATGCAAACATCTGTCTAATGCTCATACACTCCTTGTGCCCCTTTTTTTCTAGTGATTAAAGTCAAACTAAACTCAGTTTTCTCACACAGTCTTTGTTCTCTTAATGCTACAGAATTGTGACTCCAGTCAGCAAGCTGATCTTTCGGGTTTGGAGTCATCAAACTCTGAAGGCAGACATCCTGTTGGGGATAGCAACTCTGGAGATCAGTAAGACCCTTAAGGATAACGACCTGAAATGTGAGTTTACATGAATGTCTTTCTTCTAGTGGCTTCTTGGGACTTTTCTATTTATCAGTACCATGGCAGTTGGGAGTTACATATCACACGTATGTGCTTCATAAGCGTCTGCCGGTGCTGTCATTTGTTACTTGTTGTGAAGGCTTTGAAAATGTGACTCTTAATTTTAGGCTCTCATAATTGATTTGCACAGAATACCTGGAGAGTATAAAAAAAGGCTAGATTATATTTCAGAATTTTTGTGGACCACATGACCCCAGGCTCAGTTGTTTGGTAAAAATGCTTATTGGGCCTGTGTTTATTACAGAAATGCTTTATTAGGTTTTGATAATATTAACAACCAACACACATATTGTTCACTCAGTTTCCTTTTCTGGGATCCTAAACATATGACTTTATCTGTGCTTGAAATGGCTTTACAGCTTATGTAATGGCTCCTCTCAGACTTGGTCAGCAAGCACAAACCATGTGACGAAAGCTCGAAGAAATTTTATGCTACAGCAGCTTGCTTTCAATTTTACAGCACAGAGCGTGTTTCTGAGCCCATTGTTAATTGCTTTGACCTCACAGTATGACTGACGTTATCTTTAAAGCCATTTCACTATCAGGGCTGAAATCAAAGTGTCTTCAGAGAAAACAGGAGAGCTAAAAAAAAAGTCATTCTCCGTTCATCTTATTCCTGAATGTCTTGCTATTCAAAATGTGTTTTTAATCAGTTATTCATTTTTAATATCTTTCCCCCCTCCTTAGTATGTGAAGTGGTGCAGACATTGCAGCTGTGCTCTGACAGAGACCCCCGGGATATTGTAGGTGACCTGTCAGTCTGTCTGGATGGTATGCAGGTGGAGCCAGAAGCCTTCGCACAGGCAGAGAGAGAACGACGTAAGGGATCACTCAACAATATGAAGCAATTTGACTATTTCTGTTTGTTTTCTTTAAATCAAAACCATCTGCACTATTCCCCCTTTAACAAAAAGTTTATTTTGAGTTCAGAATGAAGTATAATCAACCTATTGGACTTATAATTCCAAATGGATGTTGCCATTGCATATTCAGTCCACCAGAGGGCACTTATACTACACTATTTAACTAAAATGTTTCTCTTTGTGCAGATTTTACTCATACAATAGTTAATGGCAAAATTTAAGCTGATATATGTAATATGTAGTATTATTTGTATTAACTGCACCTATATGAAAACATATTTCTGATTAGTTTGTTGGCGTTTATCTTATATTAATAACATTGGTGATAAAGTAAAATGTTTTTAATGAAGCATCCTTCTTTTGCTGTCATTCTAGCGTCCCTTTCAAATGGAAAAGCAAGACAAAAAAGCGACACAGGCAACAGGTCTTGTAAACTATTACTCTGAATATCTGTGCATGCTTTTCTATTAAAATCGTGCTGCTGTGGACTTTAAAAAAGTCTTTAGTTTTATTGAAAATGTTTATGTCCAGTATTTTGGGATAAAGCTCAGGAAATATTTTGTTTTGTTTCGTATTTTTAGGTCCAGCAGAGATACTTCGCCGTCAAGTGACTCGGACGAATGGGTCATCGTACCTAATGGTCATGCTGCCAGTGCTGTCAACGGTACAGGTTCTCCCTCCAAGTCTCCAGGGGGTTCAGCTACTTCACGTCCTCCTAGACCTGCCAGACCTCCCCCTCCCATGCCACGCAGACCTGCAGCCTCACCAAGTAGGAACAGCCTGTGATATTAAGCATTTTACAGTTCCCCTGTCTCTAATTTTGATACACCTTTGATATGCATGGTCTTCTGCACTGACTGCAGTCAGTCGGATACAAATATGTAACTTAATTTAGACTCCCGAACGTCCTTTCTATCAATCTTCCCTGCAGCCTCTTCCAGTAGTTCATCCCCTAGTGAGCTGAGTGAAGCCCCGGCTTCCGATGGCTCCTCTCAAGCATCAGCAAGCGGGTGTTCAGACCACCCGGAAGAATCAGGTTCAGGAGCAGCAACAGCTGTGTCCTCACAGACGGCAAGTGGCCCCAAACCAGGCGCTGCTACCTCAGCAGCTCCACCAGCTCCAGCAGCTCCAGCAGCAACAGCTCCCAGAATCGCTCCCATGAACAATGTCCCTTTGCCACCAGGGTAAAGACTAAATCATTACACGTTTATATCCACAAGCCCTTACTCTTGTTTTCTGGAAAGATGAAAACATTATTTCAGCTTTAGCTGTATTTACATTATGTGTCTCTTGGTCTTATAGATAATTTTAGTTTCTTAGTGCTCTGTTCGATACTTTTTATATTTATTTTTGCAGGTGGGAGCAAAGAGTAGATCAGAATGGACGGGTGTATTACGTGGACCACATTGAGAAAAGGACAACCTGGGACAGGCCTGAGCCCCTGCCAGCAGGGTAACAATAAAAGAAAAAACAAATCAACAAACAGAAAAAAACCCAACTCTGACAATACTATGTTGAATTACAGTGAGCCTACACTCTGAGCAAAGACCTATTAATTAACTGACACTTAAAAATACTCTAATTATGCAGTTTATTTCTTCATTTTTTTATTTGAACTAGTGAATTTCTTTCTTAGGAGGGGCACAGTGTACAAGTCAACTCAACATTGGTGTCTTTTTATGTGTCCTCTGCAGGTGGGAGCGAAGGGTGGATCCAATGGGCAGAGTGTATTATGTTGACCACATAACGAGAACTACTACTTGGCAGCGGCCTACGCAGGAGTCTGTGCGTAACTACGAGGAATGGCAGCACCAGCGCAGCCAGCTGCAGGGAGCAATGCAGCAGTTTAACCAGAGGTTCATTTATGGGGTGAGTTTATACTTCTTATGTAGCGGATAGATTTAACTGTATTTTTTATTAACAGGTGAGGAATTAACAAGAGCTTAGTGAATCATATAAGATTATGCATCGTCCCCTATTTTTATTCCCGGCCCAGCTCCAAGACCAGCTTGCAGCCACAGCCACCAAAGAGTTTGACCCTCTGGGACCTCTGCCACACGGCTGGGGTAAGTAGACAGACCCGAGTCTAGGCTTAGTTATTTTAAGCTATCGTGAGAAACTGCAGGGATGCCTGCGATAGTAACACATAGCAGTGGGTTCACACTTATGGGGGGAAATGTGCTTTATTCCAGAGAAGAGAACAGACACAAACGGCAGAGTGTATTTTGTACATCACCCAACTCGGACAACCCAGTGGGAGGACCCAAGGACACAAGGGTGAGCATATGTCATGCTAATTGTGTACTTACACTATTTGTTTTTTATATTACTCAGTTGAAGTTGCCAATATTAATCCGCACAGCTGCACTTACCAGTGACAGGCTCTTAAAATATCATTTTGACCTAACCTGTTAACTTTGGATGATGGCAGGAACATCTCATGCAGTAACACTGTGATAGATTTAGAGTCTGTAAAGTTTGAATAGACTTAAGGATATCACACCTAACTGTTGAAATTACTAACACTCAGAGTAATGAAGTCTGGACTAATTATGTGATTGTATTTACATTTAACGACCTATATATATATATATTTTTTTTTTGCTTTATTCAGACTCCTGAATGACAAGCCCCTGCCAGAGGGTTGGGAGATGAGGTTCACTGTCGATGGTATTCCTTATTTTGTTGATCACAACAGGAGAACAACAACCTATATTGACCCCCGCACAGGGAAATCCTCACTGTAAGTTTATTTTTCTTTGAAATGGTTGAGAAATTAATAAAGCTGTTAGAGCAGAGCAGAATTCAGTTTGTCCTGGTCCTTGTTTCTTCTGCTGGTTGACTTATTTCAGTGTCATTATAGAACTGTTTAGTGTTAATAATTTTAAATAAATAAATATTTTTTCTTAAAAAACAAACAAACATTTGCTACACATGTGCGCATTGTCCCAATTTACCTTTTCATTTGAGAGAGTTAATTAATGTGTTTATTTCCACAGTGAAAATGGCCCACAGATAACCTACGTCAGGGACTTCAAAGCCAAAGTGCAATACTTCAGATTCTGGTGTCAGGTATGGGATTTCCTAATTGCTGAACATAAACACAATTTTATTTTATTTACTGTGTCTGTGCTTCTTAAATTTAAAAATGGAATGCTTGTGCAGGTGAACCAAGTGGCGCAGTTTGGGTCGTCTGGAATTCAATTAATTGTGTACATTTATTGTGTTCTTCACACTTAGCAATTGTCAATGCCTCAGCATATTAAGATCACCGTCTCCCGGAAAACCTTGTTTGAAGACTCGTTTCAACAGGTAAATAATATCCTAAGGTGTTAATATCCTTTCCTTTCCTGTGTGGTTTTACCGGCTCCACTGTGTTTCACACCATGTCACTGCATGTTGCAAAACTGATTTAATTCTTGGTTTGCTTTCAAAGATCATGAGTTTTCATCCTCAAGATTTGAGAAGACGATTGTGGATCATTTTCCCAGGAGAAGAGGGCTTGGACTACGGAGGTGTAGCCAGGTACTTTAAGTTTTTTTTTTTTCAGGTGTGTCCTGTTCTATGACTAGTAAGGTTTACAATGTTCTCACTCATGTATATCTTTTGTCAGCACCCACCCATCTCTGACGAAGCACAAAGCCTGTTGTTATAACAGCTTGAGATGTATCATTATATTCCTGAACATCAAGATTTTTTATCTCTCATTAACCTGTATGAGGGCTTGTATTTAACTCTTGCTTTGTCATCTGTCGTTTTCTTTTCAGGGAATGGTTCTTCTTGCTTTCTCATGAAGTACTCAATCCCATGTACTGTTTGTTTGAGTATGCTGGCAAGGATAATTACTGCCTTCAGATCAACCCTGCTTCATACATCAACCCTGATCACCTCAAGTACTTCAAGTTTATAGGACGCTTCATTGCCATGGTAACTCTATGTCCTTGAACAATTCAGAGTTATAATGACTACCATCCAGTAATGATATGATTTTACCTATATAAATGCATTCACCGGTTTATTATTATATCTGTTTCCTCACTTGTTTTATCTACATAATTTCTTTATTTGTCCGCTTTGTTTTTTATTAGGCCCTGTTCCACGGCAAATTCATCGACACAGGTTTCTCGCTGCCCTTCTACAAGCGTATTCTGAACAAACCCCTCGCTCTTAAAGACCTGGAGTCCATTGATCCAGAATTTTATAATTCTCTCATTTGGATGAAGTAGGTAGCTTACAGACATGTGTGAGATGGGCAGGGCTTAGGCCTTAGGAAACTGTCTGAACTGGCATTCATTGTGATGCTCCCTTGTTTATTTATATAGAAATGTACAACTTTGAAATACCAGTTTATGGTTTTTGACCAACCTAAATGTTTGTTTAGACTTATTTGGACACACATTTTTTGTTTTCTTGAGTTAATATTTTATAAATTAATTTGATACAAATTGATGGGATAATGTTTTTGTGATTGTCACCATTATGGTTTCATGTAGACATAAACAAAAGAAGCAGAATTTTCTTCAGGATTTTACATGGCTGTCTGTATATTGAAAAAAGTCATCATCATCATTTGATACATACATGGATTACAGTGGAAAAAAAGATAATCGTATCAATTAACCCAAACTATTTCTGGAGAAGTCAGTATGATATATAACCAGTCACACACATGAAAAGCTGACTGCTGCTTATTTTTTCATGTACCTGACACATGTATTCCTTATAACTGTGAGTGTTGAGTCAACCACACCACATGAAATCTTCTGCAAACTCACATGTATATTAATAATGTCTTAATAATAACGGTGACTGTTTGTGAATTGTAGGGATAATAATATAGAGGAGTGTGGTCTGGAGATGTTCTTCTCAGTTGACAAGGAGATCCTTGGTGAGGTCACCACTCATGAGCTAAAACCAGACGGAGGGAATATCCAAGTAACTGAGGAAAATAAGGAAGAATACATCAGGTACTGTTGTCTCCTCTGCTGCTTGTGCTTGTCACTATTGATGGGTTTTTTTTCACTATGTTTACATCCCCAGAAAAACGTCTGAAATTGAACACAACACTAGCTCAATACTATAGTCTTTGCTATGCAAGGACACTATTCAAACCGATTACAAACTGTAGTAGTTGCATACATTCTTTGAGGATTTACTTTACTTAACCTACTTAAATGTTCCTTTATTGGATTGTCGTCGTGTGTATGCAGGTTGGTGGCAGAGTGGAGGTTGTCCAGAGGTGTGGAGGAGCAAACACAAGCCTTCTTTGAGGGCTTCAATGAAGTTCTTCCCCAGCAGTACCTTCAGTACTTTGATGCTAAGGAATTAGAGGTACAGATTATAATAGAAATTTTGTGTTTAAGGTTTTTCTGTTAGTTCCTTTACATCTCATTTGTTTAACCTTTACTATAACGACCTTTTGTATGTCTGAATCATCCATTTAAGAAAATAAAAAAACATAAACTTAATGGTATAAAAAACATTTTCTAAACACAGAAACCCACATTGTGTTTTTCTTCAACGTGCTCTCACAAATGTTGTTTAAACATTGGCTCACTACAGAAATGTAATGATTGAGAAATTCAGCTCTGGCACTTGGCTCCCCAGAGTGGATAGTGATCTGTGACAGGATGGGGTCACTCTTTTTACTCCTCTCATCCAGGACACGGAGGCATAGAAACGCATAATAAAAAAGGAGTGAAATGGCCATTTCATATTTCATTGTCTTGGGTTCAGATGGTGCTGGAAGTAAATGAATAAGCTGATTTTACTCCAAAGTCTTATTTGTTTTTGCAACTAAATCGTCCACTGTGGTGTTTCCTCCTGTTCTGTGCTCACTTTGCTGTGTTTATTACTAAACCTTTCTGTAACTTACGCTCAACATTCTGTCTATTGTAAATGAGACAGTATGATTAGGGTAAATGAATAAAATCATTGACTATCTTGGGACTTTAAACTGGAGTAAAAATATTAGATTTATTGTTCACAACCTGTTGTGCCCCCCTTTGATCTGCAGGTGATGCTTTGTGGGATGCAGGAGATTGACCTGGTGGACTGGCAGAGAAACACGATCTATAGACATTACGCCCGGAGTAGCAAGCAAATCCTTTGGTTCTGGCAGGTTTGTCTTTTTTTTTTTGCTTCTTCCTCCCAATAGTTGTTTTTTTATGTTACAGGCTCCTCCCAGACTGATTTTTTTTTATCTAAGCGCTGCAGCAGCTGTTTTAGTTGTGGGCAGCAGGGAAGTAGTGTTCAGATGGTTGATCAGACAAACCAGGCAGGTTTGTTTGATTGTAAAAATGTAGCATGTGATTTGCTGCTTGCTTGTAGAAAAGTCTTCAACGGAGTAACAGCACTGGCTACAAGTTATTCCGGAGAATTCTGTGTTTCAACAAATGCTGAATGCACCAGTCCATAAAGTCAGTACATGTTTATTTAACACGGAGGACAATGTGTAATAATAGACTTGTCGCACATTTTCTTCCGTGTTGCATTGTCCACTGATAGGCAAGACTTTTGAAGGGCTTAAGATCCAGCTTAGGCAATGCTGCGAAAAACACATACTGCAGTAACTGATGAGAGCTAGTATTTAAGCAAAGTGTGCTTACGTTCATGTAATAAATATTCTCTGTCCTTCAAAACTAAACCATGTCTACAACTACAATCAGAATCGCTATTATTTGTTGTTACACACAGCATTTATTTATTTATTTATTTTTTTATTTTTTTATTTTTTTGTTCCACGAAGTCGATGCTTACAACTTTTTAATCTCGACTGATAATTATAACGGAGCATATTATTGTGAGATTAAAAATAAAATAAAACTGCAGTCACATGATCTCTTGGCAGTTTGTGAAGGAGATGGATAATGAGAAGAGGATGAGGCTCCTGCAGTTTGTAACTGGAACCTGCCGGCTTCCTGTGGGTGGCTTCGCTGACTTGATGGGTATGCAAAGTGACCAGACACGTACACACTGCCGTGATAACAGAGTCTCTTTCAAGTGTAATTTTCTTTGTCTCTTATGAATATAGGAAGCAATGGTCCACAGAAGTTTTGCATCGAGAAAGTGGGCAAAGAAAACTGGCTTCCAAGAAGCCACACATGGTAAGGTCTTTTTTCTTTTCTTTTGTTACAAACCCTACTCCATAATACTACATATATTATTTAATTTTTACTGGCCCAGTCTGTAGTTTTAGGCCTGAGATATGAAGACTTGTAATACTGAACTCCCTCCTATCAGCCAGTTAAAGCCTCAGAGGACAGGAATGATGGATAAATATCATAGACCAGTAGCATGATTAAGGAATGATTCAGAGTCCTCTTATCCGGGAATCTGCCTGCCTCCTGTATCCCTACTGGGAGCTGGAGTGGGGCCTTTTACTGACATTTCTACCTTATGTTCTCCCCCCAGAAGTCCCAAATAGTGTCTAAATTAGAGTCTGAGTTAAGACTTTTGTTAAGATGATTGTCAACAAACTGTCCTTCCCTGCATGATTGCTTATAACTCAGTGTCATAATCTGAGAACAGATGTACATTAAAGTGAACAGTTGAAATTACTTAAAGCAGAAATAATTCTGTACATGTAAATCAAAGTATTACTCGCATATAAATCTAGAGGATTTATATTAAGGACCATTTTGTCTCTCTTGTCTCCATTCAGCTTTAATCGTCTGGATCTCCCTCCATATAAGAGCTATGAGCAGCTGAAGGAGAAACTCATTTTTGCCATAGAGGAGACAGAAGGATTTGGACAGGAATAATAGAACAAGAGCAAGACCTGTGGAAAGGAACAGATCCGCGGTGGGCTTGGATTAGCTGCATCCATCGTAGAAAAACAGCTTATTTCTCCCTGCAGCACTGAGAGGTTTATAACCTGGTAGAGATCATCCGTCTCAATAGCATATTTGTGAAAAAATTCGAAGCTGTTTAGTCGTATGATTCATATGTTTCTTCTATGGAACTGTGAGTCCGCTCCCTGTTTCACCTCTCACCCTTATGATCCTGCCTAATCCACCTGCTCTCGCTTTGATTCACTCAATACTCACTGGGGACAAAGAGACGCCTTTTTCTCACTCTGTCGTGTCTGCACCTGCTCTCTGTTTGGCAAGGGCAGCCTCTGCACACGCAACTGTGATTCTTTGCAGTAATCATTTCACCAGAACCAACTCGTTGGGTCTATGCACCAAAATAGCGTGCAAGGACAGAACAGTGTTTGCATTTTTACTTTAAATATGACTATTAATAACTAAAAACAACATCTGAGTACTTTGTGATTTTGGGTCGTAGAGACTTTTTATCTTTCTGTTCATGAAAGGATAAATTAATGGAGTTTTTTTCTCTAATAGCTGACTGTACTGACTCCTAAAGCACATGCAGCTTTTTTAATTAACTTCGATCGGTGTGATTATGCTAACTGCAATAATACTTTCTCTTGTTTTCAGGTTTTTGCCTAACTTTTATTCTGAGTTCAAACATTATACTAGTTTGCACATGGTTATGTAAGATTATTGCGATTGTTCTTAAGAAAGGCTATTTTTATGTGCAATAGTTTTGTAGAGAAGACCTGCCCACGATAGAATCAAACGGTAATTAAGTTTGATTTGTTTTTCAGACATAGTGTTCATTATTGATTTAGATTTCACCATGAACTAGAGAGAATTTAAATACGTTCAAGTGTATTGGATGCCACTTGTTTGGAAGTAATTTGACTGGACAAATGTTGCCTTCACATGGCAGTCCCTGCTGTAAATAACAGCTCATGAGGCTATGTGTGGTCACCTTATTTTCACACACAGAGACAGAAACTGTGAAGGTTTTTCTTGATGATTATAAGCTGTTTACTGACGACCTGGAAGTTGAGATGTAATGTGTTTTAAGAGAGCGAAGGTTTGTTATATAATGACTCCTACCGAATGATTGTAAAGAGGGGTGATTAATAAGAGAAACTGCAGTCCACACAGTGGCTCTGAGAGCGCAAATCATTTTAAACAACTTAAAGAGCTAGTGATGTGTTTTAGTTTGTTGTGTTGAGCTCCTAAGACTGTATATCCAACATGAACCATGAGGAGGTAGAATCATAAAGATTTAGTTTTTTTAAATGAAAAATCACATTCATGTAAATACACTTCTGTAAGTATTAAAAGAAAAAGATATTTCAGTACTCGTAGATTATCCCGGCAGCGGAGCCCTTTTAGTTGCAAGCTAGAATGGGACGCCTTGAAGGTTTGAATCAAAATGAGACCAGGGGGCCCTAGTTTTATGGGGTGTGAGGTTTTCAGATTTCTATATTGGGCTTCCTGTCCTCCAAAGATTCTGTTGACTTTAAACTTTTTATTTTTGTCCCACGTACGGAGAATAACAATAGAACCAAACTCTTCATGGAATTTCAGCAGTGCATCTGTAAGCCTTTTAGCAGAAGTCTCAAAATGTTCCATAGTGAAGGCTTTTTCAGTCAAAGTCTGTGCATAGTTTTTATTCCACCATCTGATAACACGTCAGCACACCCCACACTCAATCTGATGCAGTTTAGTCCAGTTGTGGAGAGTATTTGGCATTTAAAACAAAAAAGAGCTGCTAAGCACTGAGGATGATTCTGAATTAGGATTTTGTTCGATTATGAAGCATTGAGAGCTTCATAATTGAAACAAAAATCAGTTTCTCCAGCTGATAAAGCGGCCGTAGGGTTTTTCCAATTTTCTCCAAGTAAATTATACTCTGATCTAATACTTTTGGACCACATATTAAAAAGACTATCAAAATTCCAGGTTTGAATCAACCCTATTTCCTCCATTTGTTGTTTGCTTAAAAATGGTAACAGGAAATTACTTAAAAGCAGGTAATGATGTGTGTATTATACAGAGAAAAAAAAACTTTTTCCAAAAACTTGAAGGAGCGAAAGTCTCAGAACATGTGTAGAAATATGAGAACTGTACTTCTGTACAATGTTTGACATAAACTACAAACTTTACATACAAATTGATTTTCAGAATCTACTGTGACTGGATCATTGGACTTCACTCAGCTGAAGGGGGTTTGATGTCAACACGCCTATTGGCAAAACTGAATTGTATACACAGTAGTGTTACTGTGTACCTGTTGGGCTTCTTGTTGCTGAATATAATCAGATCAGAATATATTCAAATAACTCACAGCTTAAGTGTTGATCGCTGTGCTTGGCCTGTGTGGTGTAGAGTTTGTGTTCCACGTTACTGAAAGCAGCAAACTTTCAGCAATTTCCCTTTAATTCGCTCTTCAAAAGAAGAAAAAGAACAGATTTTTAGAATTCACCTGTGACTCTGTTTCTATAATGCCAGTAAAGTTAATACATCAGAAGATTCCGGTCGCTCCTGCTGGCCTTATTTCCTCTTCTCTGAATGACAGCTCGCTCACTTCACAATTTACTGCTCCCGTCGCTCGCATCTCTGTCCTACGCTTCAGATCACCTCACACTTATTCCCCTGCTGGTGGTAAATTCAGTTTTAAAGCACAACAAATAATTGATTGTGTATCTACTGGTGTGATGATTTATTAAGAGTATGAAATGAACCAATGTTGACTGTTAAGTATTTTTACAGGTTGCAATGAACTAACAGCACATTTACACAGAAGCTGGTTGAATTACCCACCTCCATTCTCAAAACCACTATTTTCCTTAAAAATATATTGAATTATGCAAAAAGTATTTTAGTTTTACTGATGAATTGCAGCTCATTGTTTATAGTGTAATCACTGTTTTATTTTTATTTTTTCCAAACTACTTTTTGAAGTCTGTGGGTGAATACTATTTATTTGGATTAGTCTCATGTAACAGTGGTCTGGATTGATTAAGACAGAAAACAATAATAAAATGTGGAGATTATTCAAAGTGTTGTATTCATTCTTTCACAGTTGTGCCACAGCGTTAATACAAGTGAGTTGTTTTTTTTCTCTGAACAAATAATGCATGCATTCTTCAAGATATTCCTAACTTTCTATGGCAGCATTTTGACTTTTGTTTCACATCTTAAGAGTCTGACCAAAGCATTCTCTTCTGAAATATTGACACCACCTGTAAATCCTTAAATATTATATTAAATATTATTATAACTCAGAAAGTAGTCTACCCAGGTGTGGCGTGCAAAGAGAAGGGCATGCTCAATATTTATAGCCTGGTTTATTAAAGATGTTGTCTTGGCCTGCTCTGATAATTTACTGTATTAATGGTGGAATGCATGAAGATCATATGATTAACTGACACAAAATGTGTTTGCATATTGTCACATATGTTTTGCTTATTGGAGTAATCACAAAGTTTGGACAGGAAATGGGGGCTTTAACTGACCTGCAGCTACTACTGGCCGGTTTGAGACAGGCCGCGTCTTCGCCATTTAATGTTAAAAATCTACTCTATTGAATACTTTGTATTGCTTACTTATTCCGAGTTTTGAGTGGTGTTAAAGACGGAAGAACAAATTTACCATTTTCTTTAGAGCTACACAGGAACCTTTCTAATGGCGCAGAGAGTCGGTGCGTTTTGACTGTAACACATCCCCCCGTTCGTTGGCGTCCTCTCGGTTCCATTGACAGACATGGCAGGACCTGACCTGATAAGAACTCTCCTGTACACAGTCAATAACCTTTTGCAACAGGAGAAATACAAAGCAGCCTTAGCAGTTGTTAAAGGATTCCGAAACGGAGCTGTGTAAGAAAACACTTTATTTAAGAGAGTTAGCTTAGCTGGGCTAATTAGCTGGTAGTTTATCTCTGTGGTTAAATTTGCAAGTAGTTGTTGGGAAATAAACTGTAGCAGTGCTGGATTTTTTTTAACTTGACATGCTGAGTTTTGCAGACCCCGTTATAGCTGCAGTAAACTGAATATGCTAATAAAGATAATTGTCTCTTTTTACCGTGCTTTAATCCAGTTATGTCTGGAGAAGTTCTGACTAAAAAATGTCTATTTCTTAGATATGGAGCCAAGATCAGAGCACCACATGCCCTGGTTATGACATTTCTGTTTAGAAGCGGAAGGTAATTCATCTAACTATATGGCGTTTTTAATTTCCCTGTGACCACTCACACTATGTTTTTATTAACAGTTTGTTGTCGTTCTTATTAGTGTGAGAGATAAACTCAGAGCCATTTTGAAGGCCACCTACACACACTCTCGGAATCTGGCATACTTTGTGTTCACATACAAAGGACTTCAAGCCTTACAGCAGAGGATCCAAGGCAAAACCTTACAGCAGCACTCTTTTCTGGCCGCTTGTGTTGGAGGATGGTTAGTCTTTGGAGAGAACAACAACATTAATAGTCAGGTACAGACCATTATTCACCCTCACTTTCTTATTGATTGTTGAATTTTGAACACAGTCCGTTCCTTATTATTCCAGATCAATATGTACCTGCTATCCAGAATCCTGTTCGCTTTGTCCCGGCTGGCTGTGGAGAAAGGATTTATCCCTGCACCCAAACAAGACCCCTTCCCACTCTTTGCTACAATTGTTTGGGGTGTTGTCCTGTGGCTGTTTGAGTATTACCCGCACACTCTCCAGCCATCACTGCAGTCCTCCATGAACTACCTCTACCATGACAGCAATGTGTGGCATGACATCTCAGATTTCCTCATTTATAATAAACCAAGTGCTCAGAAATGAAGCTTTAAACTTTTTAATCTAAATGTTCTCTTTGTAACGAATGAATGATGAATTCTTTTCGATTTTATTTTTATAATGATTCTGAATCCTATATAATGTCATATTTTTTGTGGGATCATTGCGCTGTATATATTTTTTCTGTTTTAATTGATAGACCTAGTTATTTACGTCTCAGATTTTCCATTTTCCATCTAAAGAGCACATTCGAAGTGTAAAATTTCTGATTGAAAATACAATATGCATGTATCCTGTATTTCAGTCACACATTTATCTATTTATGATTACAAAGAATTGTTTGTTTCTGTTGACCAAATGTCAAATTTGTAGTATTATATTCAGCTGAGGGGGTTGAAAAATCTAAATTCCACCAATCTTTGCTTTAGGAGAGTAAAAAGTAATCAAAATCAGTGGCAGCTGTCATGGAAGTGGCCGTTCTGTTCTGTGATTCTTATTCAGTGTCATCATTATAATATTAATTCAACACACAGTCATTCAAATTCAGATATGAGAGGGAAAACTAATTTTTGTTAGAGAATGAAAAAAAAAAAAACAGAATATTCAAGAATACTCAAGTAGAGAACTCAAGAGTTGGCTTTAAAGAGCCTGGAAAAGTTTAAGTTTCCTTCCTGCAAAACAATGCCGGTGTTTAGATGGTGAACACTATTTAATCCCTTCAGATCTTTGAAGATTGATTGGTCCATAACTCACTCTACTGTGGGCAGTACTAGGAGTGTGTGTTTGTCAAAGCATTCATTAATTCATATTAAGTGCCTGAAGGTGTGTCATTATCGTGATAATTCTAATAATTGTTTAATAAAATGCTTCTTCAGTCCAACCTGTTTCCACGTTTGTTCTTCGAAAGTCTGACTCATTATTTCGGTATCTCTCCACTGTTAAGGGGAACACCAACGCCTAAATAGTGTAATTGTGAAATATCTATAAGAAATCCGCTGTGGGCTGTTGTAGTTCAGGAGGAAGTGACATCATGAACCACTTGGAAAAAAGTATGACAACAAAAGCATTTGGAGTTAATAGGTACACTATAGAGCACAACATATTTACAATTTATTAAACATTTGCATTTATGCGAAAAATTAAGCTTATCAGTATGCAAAATGTCAGATTTATACATCAGGATAGAATTCTGACAAACAAGCTCATTCCAAAAAATACAGAATCCACTATTTTAAATTGCCCAGTCTTCCCAAAAATGGTTGTCAGTATGTTTCTCTCTAGTACAATGCCTACTGCAATGCTTAGAAATGATTTCAAACTGAACTGTTGGAGTCCATTTAGGCTGGACAGACCAAAAGGCTGGACAGACCAAAAGGAGACAATTACATGGTCAGGTACAATTTATGTTTTACTTCTAATGTAAAGCTCTATAAGTCAATGGCATTTCCTTTTTCTATATTGTTGTATATTTTCGGTTTTCTATTCTTATACTTCATGATAACCACACAAAAACATGAAAAGGGGCTCTAACTTAGAGATAAGTGACTTTTATCTTTAAGATGTTCTTACCGCCATGTCTCTTGATAATCCACACGTACCAAACGCAAACAGTTTTTCATTTCTGCCACGTTGTTAGATTGTAGATGCACCTGTGTAGCTGCATCTGGCCGTGGTTGCATGACAACAAAATTATTTGGTAATAAATCAATTTTAAAAGAAAGTGTCTCACCTGCAGGGACAGCCCTGAGGCCCGAAAGCTTTTCATGATCTAAATGAGCGATTGCGAATGCTGAAATGTCCCTGTTCCCACCATTTGCTGCCAAATGTAACTTATAAGATCACATCTGTTCAGAAGTTGTGGATCTGGTCTGTCTGTGAATGGTAAATCCTTACAATTAAACAGATGTAAAGCTAGAAAGAAAATGAATCATAACCAGCAGTTACATCTTAGCTAAACCAATATACCAAATATATTTCACCTCATAATATAAAACTCAAAAACATCAATTTCGCCCAGTAGGCCCAGTCTTTAATTTTAGTTGTCCAAACATTTCCTTTGTGGATCACAAGCTTTCCAATGAAGTGGTGGCTGTTGCACAATGTAGTCAACAGGCATGTTTTTAATATGAAGGGAAACGACCAAAGCTGTGTTGTGCCAATGCAGTATAGGTCTAATAGTAGTGAAACTCTTTTAAGTACAGAGACCGCCCCAGGTCACATGTCTTTTTTTTTTTGTCATTTTGTGTTCCCACGCAACTTTGCGTGTGATCGCGATACGGTTTGCTCCCCATTGACATTCAGGATCTTCAGCCCACTCGATAGTTTGCGTCAGAGTGGACGCACCCACGGAGCACCCACTCCGTCTGGAGCTGTTTCCAAGGTTTTATTTTGAGATCGGTCTGCAATATAAAGATATTCACACTGCTGGGAACGCAAAAGTATTGCAAGGGCACGCGAAAAAGAATCTAACTGGTTGGCTACGTTTTTAATTCAGTCAACTTTACCGGAAAAATATCGGTTTCTAATAAATATGCCTAAAGCAGAGCAGAGTGCAAATGAGAGAACATACCGGAAAAGTTAAAGAATGTTGTCCATGAAAAACAAACATTGTTATACACTATCATGTTCACTGATAACAGTAAATACAACAGCTCTCCTCACAGATTTCTCATATGTGCTTTTTTTGTAGCAAGATTTTTTTTTAACCCTTTAAAGCCTGATCCAAGAATAAAACAAAACAGAAAATTACTTTTTTTTTTGGTTTGAAGCCTTTATTTGGCCTTTTAACAAAATATGTAAAAATATTAATATTAATGATTTATTACTATGGGATAAGTCAAGATTATTTTTCGTGTAGTCTTCTGCCCCCTGTTATCAGGTATTTCTGATTGTGTACAATAGGATTTTGAGCAAAGTTTTTACCATTAAATTATGCAAAAGGTGTCAGACGCAAAACATTTCAGAAACTGTAAGTATAAAATATGATACATTTGGCATTATAGGGTTAATAAAGCTTTTTTTTTTCTTTTTTGGGAATTTGATTACTCATCTGAACCTTAATGCTTGACGGATGCCTCACCCACTTTATGGGCGGAGGCAGGGGTTGAAATAAAATATGAAGTTGAGTGCTGGAGAAAGTATTTCTGTGACACAGAGGACAGACAACTGAAAGGTGAGCCTTGTGTCAACAAAGAATGCTGTTCCCCCAAGTTTGTTGGTTTATGTCTTTCAACTTATATTGTTAGGGGAATATTTTGCCTTCTGAATTTTGAATGTATTTGATGTTACATTTTTGTCAACTTAATTTTTCCGTCTTGCAGACATGAGTGTGCAAAATGTCAGCCTGGAACTATCTGAAAACCTGGAGAGACACAGGACAGTGGGCTTCAGCAGTTCCAAAGCCCTGGTGGTGCGGAGAGGAGATCCGTTCAGGATCAGCTTGCAGATGGCGGGACAACCCTTCAACCCCAGGACTGACTCGCTGAGGATCAAAGTCATGCTTGGTAGTCTGAACATAGATTTAAAAAATAAAAATATTGATGACTATGTGGAGCAAACCTTTCCTTGAATCCAGTCAAAACTAACCTTTTTTTCCGCCTCAGGTCAGCTTTCCGCGATGATGCCAGTCACTTTCTCGAGGACGGCTTCTTCCTCAAGCTGGCACGCATATATGGACCCAAAGGGTTTAAACCCTCTGAAACCCTCCATCTTTATTTGCCCTCCTGCCTATGCCTCTGTGGGCTCTTACAGGTTTCAGCTGTATCTGCTCACGCAGGGTGTCCAGAGCGGTCAAGCATTTGGAAAATTCATCCTGCTCTTCAACCCCTGGTGCCCTGGTGAGAAGAAATAATGGATTGTTATTCTATATTATAATTATATTGCCTTTCAATCGGCCAAGCAAGGTTCTCTCACCTATCCACACTTTTTTTTTATTAACACATAAACAACTTTTCGGTGTAAGCCATATTAAAGTTCTTTGACACACAGAGTTAATCATGTACACAAATGAGCAGCCGGGGGACAATGTGGGGCTTGATATCTTTTCCAAAGTAGGGCCACTAACCCATAACAGCTGCTCCTCCATCTCAGCTTCAGCTGCACCACATAGCTTTTCCAATTTAATATTGTTTTCCAATTTTTGTGAAAATATACCAAATCACATCTTAGTATGTGAGCCCAGTGAAGCTAATTGAACTTTATCTTTTTTTCTTTCAGAGGATGCAGTATATGTTCCATTTGAGGATCAGAGAGAAGAATACGTCCAGAGCGACTCTGGGTTGCTGTTTATGGGGACAGCTAAGAACCTGGTACCAAGACCGTGGTCCTTTGATCAGGTATGTCCAAATTTGTTTTCTTTAGCACTAATCATGTTCTGACTCTAAGACACTAAAATGACAATAGATACATTTTACTCCCAATGTCTTTTTATAAAGTTTAAATAATAATTAGACTAACTGAGAGATAAATGGTCAACAGATGCTCTGATAGAAAATGAATCCAAAACCTTTACATATAGTAATATAAAATGGGACCTCCTAAATCTAGCTTCTAACTAAGAATTTGCCATTAAAGAAAAGTAAGACACAAGTTTAACAGAACTGGAACACACTTCACAAATCATATTTCTGTTAGTTCCCTAACCTTTCGTTCTTTTCCTGTAAAGTATGAGCCTGGTGTCCTGGAAGCATGTCTGAATATGCTACAAGTCAGCCCTTACCACCAAAGAAACAGAAAAATTGACTACTTCAAACGAAATAGCCCAGTCTACATCGGCAGGGTGGTTTCTGCCATGGTGAGTGCGATTAGACTTTGAGAAATAACACAACATTTACACAAACATCACGGTGGGAACACATTTCTTGAATAAGACACTTCCCTCGTGTGCCTTCTGTAATGACGCAAATGCCATAACCTTAAATTAAAAGCAAGGTGTGACTTGCACACATTCCTCTGCATATCATAAAGAAAAACATGTTCCATCTGCGTCCACATGCAAACACAATGTGATTATAACTGTCAAACCATCTGTCAAGATAGCAATTTAACTGTCACTGACTCAAAATCTTGCCAGTACAGTATGTCATCTGGGTTGATTGCAGAGCTGATTTGGAAATTTCCATTTGCTTTTTTTTTTTCTTCCCCCACTTCAGATTAACTGTGAGGACGATCGTGGCGTGCTGAAAGGGAACTGGTCAGGTGAATTCAAACAAGGTGTCCATCCCTCCAGCTGGACAGGGAGCGGTGACATCCTGAAACAGTGGGTCCAGTCTGGTTACAACCCGGTCAAATATGGGCAGTGCTGGGTGTTTGCAGCTGTCATGTGCACAGGTAACTTTTTTTTTTTTTACAGGTTATACCAAACTTTCAGGGAATCAAATCTTTCATAAACAATACCAACCATGTACCTTGTCCTTTATCCAACTTTTACTTTTTCTTAGACAAATACCACCTCAGCGCTAAAGCGAGATTCAGGTCCTTCCTGTCTTGCATCAACACTGACTTGTTATGTTCGTGACACAGTGTTCAGAATTGTTGACCATTCTAAAAATGTTTTTCTTTGTTGTGATTGCGTCTCTCAGTTATGCGAGTTCTTGGCATCCCTTGCCGTGTTGTCACAAACTTCAACTCAGCTCATGACACCAATGCCAACCTGGTGATTGAGGAGTATTACAGCGAGACGGGGAAGAAGCTGAACTTCACCAAAGACAGCATATGGTCAGTGATGATCAGTACCTGAGACGTTTGAAAGGAGTTTCTGAACTGCTCATTTCATGTCCATTCAATAACACAGAATTTGCTCCACACTTAACAGGAACTTTCACGTGTGGGTTGAATGCTGGATGACTCGCAGAGATCTGGGACCTGAGATGGATGGATGGCAGGTCCTCGACCCGACCCCTCAAGAGCGGAGTGGAGGTGCGTCAGAAGTGCGTTTTTATGGATTTTTTAAACGTATTCTTTCATTCACGTGTAACCTCCTGTCCTCTTATGACCGTAGGAGTGTACTGCTGTGGCCCTGCTCCTGTCAAAGCCATTAAGAGTCAGCGCATTGACTTGCTTTATGACGTCCCGTTTGTCTACGCTGCGGTCAACGCCGACGTACACACGGTCATCGTGGAACAGGGTCAGATCCTCGCCATCAGCAAAGACACGGAGAAGGTTGGAGCCCTCATCTGCACGAAAACCATCGGGTTCCCAAGATTGCACAACATCACGGCAGACTACAAACTCGTCAAAAGTATGACCCCCGAACAAAGAAATATATATCTGACCTTTTGCACTCAAGTGAAGTGAAATAAGCTTCATCCAGGAAAGCTGCTCACATTTTTATTCTCTTTTTTACAAAATAGGCCCAACTTCATCACTCTCATCAATGAGCTCCAGCGTTTCAGATGTCTCAACCTTAAGCAGAGGTAAGAGGTAGCATTGAAAATGTTCAATTTTTTTAAAGAACTTTTTTTTTCTCAAAACATTCACTCATTGAGGCTGATTTTTTTCACATTCAGGAGTTTCATCCAAGGGAGTCAAGATCCTCCTGATGCTAGACAAAGCCCCAGTCTCTGGGGAGCCAATCCTCTTTACAGTGAAAGTTAGGAACAATCAGAATGTAACGAAGACGATGAGAGTACATTTCAATGCTCAGGTGAAAGAATACAACCACAGCCCCTCTGACACCTTTTGGGAAAACCATGGCATCTTACAGCTAGCACCCATGGAAGGTAAATAAACCGATCTTTTAGATTCACGAATAGTATTGCTGTCAGCGTTGGGATTTGATTTGATGATTTTTTGCCTCTTCTCTTTCCAGTTAAGCTGCTGCGGCAACAGATCCTCCCTGACCAATATGAGGAAGTGGTGGGTGATGACCTGATCAATCTGGCAGTTGTCCTGGAGGATATGGCCAGTCATGAGCGGGTCCTTGCCTCAGATGAGTTCAACATTGCCAGCCCGCAGCTCACCATACAGGTAGATTACAAATACCCTGAAAACAATGTGTGAATGACCTACACAAAATGAAATGAACTTATTTTGCAGACATATTTAAGGACATGTTCTGGGTTTATTAACATGATTTTCTTTTAGGTTGCAGATGAAGACTTTATTGTGCCCCAGAAAGAGCACACTGCCATATTGGCCTTCGTCAACCCCTTCACTCATCCAGTTAGTGGAATACTGACGGTATCAGGGGCTGGGCTGATACACAGAAAGATTGAATTCAGGTAAGATTGAGGAACAAGGCAATAGGGCTTAAAATGATAAGATCAAGAGATGTTCTGGTTAGGAGTGTCACTTAATGCTACATTACAGACGAATGTGTCAGTGCTAAAGGAATGTAGGTGTGTAATGTTGCATTTTGCAAGACTGCAGGCAGCATATCCAAAAGACTGTAACTGATTATAACTTTTTTCTATCTCTGCAGGATGCCTCCCCTGCGTCCGGGAGGGAGAGTGGAGCAGCCCATTCCATTCGTCCCCACAATGGTGGGAGTGAAGATGCTGCAAGCAACTCTCTCACTTGCAAAAATCAACACCACAATAAGAGGATTTAAGATGCTCTCTGTCAAAAGTATTTAGCTAATGCCTCATATGTCCATGAATGATACAAGCAAAATGTGAATGTTATTTATTTTGTTTATTATTATTTATCGTCCATATTTATATGTTTGAGCCATGAACGTATTTTTGCTATTACCACCCTAAAACTTGAAATTGACTTAGATGAATGTTTTTTAAGTGGATTTTTATTTGATTTTTTAAAAAACTAAATAAAGAAATTAATGATTTTCCAATCATGTTGCATTTTCTTCCGAGTTTCTTCAAGTTCTTTTCAGCCCTGTAGAGGGAGATGTTTCCTCAAAGAAAATACAGGCCACTTGCACGAAATGCTTTCCACTCTTTATATTATTACCATGTAATTCACACCAAATTCACCCATCATTCTTAAGATGTCATTTAATCCTACTTGTTAGGCATGTATGAAGTTTAAGTAATTGTGCAAATTGAGACGGAACTCAACACAACTTTGCAATGCAATTAATTTATCTTTATTAATCTACTTTAACTGTCTGTCAAAACAGATTGACAATAAAGCATTATATACAAATAACAGCTAAGCTGACAGGCAGTTTAATCGGCACATGCACAACCATACCTCTTTATCTATATTACAAACAGGTTAATGGCAAACATAAAAGCAAAAAGAAAACAATGTACAACCCAGAATCCAAAGAAAGTATTCAAGCACTGGTCTATAATACAACAACATGAAGGAAACTTCTTATCAAAAACACTCTACACGAGTTTAACTTTGGTCTTAAGAAGATTAGATTTTTAAAAACCTTTTTCTATAGCCAGCTCCTACACTTTGCAATGTTCTGTTAAGTTGAACCAGTAATAAATAGCTCTTACTCTAAGGGCAAAAGACTATTTTGATAGCCCTGAACTTTAGGAGAATCCTATCTGACAATAATCTAAATGTGGTAGTGGAAGCAAAATCTTTCACACAAAAAATATCTGTCAACTTTTGTTTAAAAAAAATTGCATCAACCACAGAAAAAACAATTGAAAATCACACAGCAGAACAAGCAGTCTGAGAACAATTGGAAATGATCATCGATCCAGGTGCACTCATTGTGAACAGGGTGTAAGAATTTGCAATCAGTGCAATACTTTGTGTACAAAATGGGGTGTCAGTTATATAATTGAGATGAACTGACAAAAAAACAATGCTTTATCCATATGGTTTTATTTCTATATATACACACACACACACACACACACACACACACACACATATATATGTATATGTATATATATATAAACATATGTATATGTATTTAATACTTGTAGTACTAACCATAGTTCCCTGGGATTAGATAAGGTTTGGTCCCTTATTTTACTTTGGTCTTTTATTTCGTTCCAGGGTTTCAGGATTTATGTTGTGTGTGTCCCACTGCAGCCTCGCTTCAAACTTCTCACAGTTCATTCAACTCTGGTTTCAAATTGTCCACCTGGGTGTCAGTAAAACCAGCAACACTGCCTCTGATTCAGCTTCTACAGGGAACGTCACGCTTTGGCGGTCTCAGGGACTTCTTGTAGTTTGAGTGGAATCGCAGAACTTGATCTGTGGTACCCTCTAGAGGTAGTCCAGCTCCAGTGCATGGCTCAAAGCCTCCAGATCGGCCCGACAAGACACCCTCCAGAAGGGCATATTTTTCTAATAGAACAGACACAGCACAATGGTAGAGTTAAGAGTAACAGCGTGTCATGCAAACTTAGTCTATGACAGGTGCGTTGTGGTAGCTGTAAGCTTCTGAGAATAAATAGGAAATATGGAGTGTTTTAAAGGGGAATGTATTATGTGACAAAAAAAACATCTGGACAGCATGTTGGCTTATAGCATAAAACGCAAGTGAAAAAAAAAAGAACTCTACGAGAACGTCTGACAATTTAATATGAAGACATAAAAAACAGAGATGGCAAAAGTGGTTGCAGAAATTGAGATTGCCATGCGGTTAACTGATTAGTTGTGGTCTGTTTTTTTTGTTTTTTTTAGGAGTCAGCCATAATAAATAGACTGAATTGTACCTTTTTTGCAACGGTCTCCTCCTCAGCCCCGTCTCCTATCACCACATAGACAGCTCTGCGACCAAACCTCTGAGACACACGCTCGAAACAGCTCTCTTTTCCTGTAAAAAACAGACTTTTAAGGCTGAACTCTCGAGACTAGATTCCCTGACTGGATCAACCTAAAACCGAATAAGATTATTTTACTGATATATGTTATGTTGAAAAGAGAAAGATTGTCTCAGCTTAATTCATAGTATCATAATTTTTTAAACCCTTCTTCCTAAATGTTTTCTTACCTGTCTTGGTGGCACTGTATATGTTCTCAATTGGAAAGGCTGAACCAAGGCCGTATAGTAACACTTTGGAGAGTGCTGGGATAAGCTGAGTAGTGGTCACCAAAACATTCACACAGTTAGGTCTGGAAGAAGACAGTAAATACATTGTAATTATTTCATGAAGCTGTGTCACGCAGAGTAAAATGACTTCATCATAAAAAAACAAATTGTAAATGGGAAACAGATATAAAAACTAAATAATATCCTTTGTATATCAAATGGATATTCCCCATATTCGCAAAAAAAAAAAAAAAAGCAGTGTCAGCATGAACTGACCTCGAGTTAATGAGAGCCAGGGCTTTGAGTGCTTGAGTCAGCCACAGATCCGTCAGGACCTCCATCTCTCTTCTCAGCTGTAGCCACTCCTCCCGTTTGGGGCTGCCCAGTAAACCTGATGAATAAATGTACGGGTGTTTAGAAGTTTGTGAACACCTTCAATCCACTACATTTCTCTTTACGCACTGTGACTCAAAACAGTCCAAAACTTGGAAAAGTAGATGCAGAGAACCATTTAAAGGAAGAAGTCAAATATTTGATTAATTTTACTAAATTTTCCTTGTGCAGCACATACTGAAAAAAAATCCCACTAGCTTTTAATCAGTTCATTTTATTAAATGTTATTTCGATCAGCTTCACATCAGGGATTTTACTTACACAAATTGCCATCTTGTGCTAATTCCATAACATTAATGTAGGATTATAGTCTTGAAATGTATCTTATTTTTCTTTCACCATTTTTTAGTAGAACCCACTGGTGCTTACCTTGCTGCACGACTTAGTAACTGAGTTATGAACTAAAAATATTCAAGTTGACACATTTTTTAGCCTTATTGACATTTTTTGTGAATGCATTTTTATGTGGATTAATGAATATTTAAAGACAGAAACATCTGACATGCTCAGTATACATGGTTACTGGACTGTGAAGTGTCCAGTTGTGTCTTACCTCCCACATTATTCTTGTATGCATTGTAAATTTCCTTGACTCTGCGGTATCGGAAAGCAAGCTTCCTCATCCAGTCCACGCCTCCATGGACCCCTGACCCGAGGCACAACGAGCCTGCTCCTGCTGGGCTCTGGAAGCCATCCGACCCAAAGTTATAAGTGCTACAGGATTACAAAAGCAGGAAACAGGCAAGGTTTAGATGATATAGACTCAATACTCATCAGTAAATCCAGGATCAAGAAGATACTCAGTCTCAACAGGTATAACCCTGGATGCATTTAGTGCATTATGTTACTGTAGAACCAGTTAGGAAAAGTTATTTAGTAATTCAGAAAATTTGGGAAAATGTGCAAGTTCAAGGAAAAACGCAATAGGAAAAGAGGAAACCCTTTAAAAATGTATAATCCGTTTAATAAGTCCATGCTAGTAAAGCAAACAGTATATATACACAGTAAGAATGGGATAAATACAAAAACATATTTGACTGAAATGGGTCAAGTTCAATAAAATAAATATGTCAGAAAGTACTTTGGCTGAGTCTGGCTCTTTCACTCTTAAAAGCATGCTAAAGTTCTTAAATACATTTATGTAATAAAATGTCTGGACCGAGGGAGACAAAGAGAATGAAAAAGAGCTATTTTGATTAAAACTGAAAGCACTGGATAATCCTGTGACATTCTATATGACTGTGGAAGCTGAGAAAATAAGAGTCATGCAAGAGCTTGCATGCTTGAACACACACAGATGCACGTTAATGCACACACTCTTTGTTTCATCTGCTAGCTGTTTTCTTCCCGTGCACTAAAAACCCAGAGGGCATGTCTGGTTCACAAGCAAAGGCAGAATGGTTGGAGTTGCTCATACGAGCTCCGAGGACGAAAGGTTTACCTCAGATCCTGTCCATTGTCGTCTGATGCCACATCATCAATATGAACCTGGTCGCATTCCTGGGAAATGAAAAAGAGAGAGAAACCATATTCATGGATCTGTTTCAGAGTAAATCCCTGCACGGGCAGGCCTCTCCTCTGTTGGTTGAGCCTCAGGGAATGATAGCACAACAGAAATAGAAATTACAATGAAAGAGAAGGAGGAAGTAAGGTGTAAGCACATGGGACAGAGAGGCGCCAAAGGTAGACACTCAAGATTGTGGTGAAATTCTAGTTAAACCACACGGTAAATTTAATTAAAATGCAATTGATTTTGAACAAAACATCTTATACAAAAAAAAAAATCCCCTCAAATGGCCCACTCACATAAAGTGAGCACATTGCTCCTGTCTACTGAATGTAAAAGCAAACAACAAAACTGCAGGAAAATGATACAATACTGTTGCTCCAGTGTGTGTTTGCTACCAAAACACTGTCAGGAATGATCACGCAAATTTAAGCTGGACACACTGCATGAAAACGAATGAGAAAATAAAACAAAAACAACTGTCTTCACAGATCACTGTAGATGCTACCATTACTTCAGATTCTGAATGCACACAGGGCTCCACAGAGACCAACACTGCGTGTGCAAAACAGCCCTGGTATAACTATAACAATGAACCATGACAGTCCGACCCCTTGTATCACATTTCAGTCACACAGGCGGAGACACTACCTCATCCACCTTACATTGGAACAAAACTTATTTTACTGAGTAGACCCCTCCACCAACCACGGTGTCGTTTATCCCTGCAGGGCTGCAAAATACTGACAATATAGAGCTCATGACCTTATCTCCTGGAGGCACGTAGTGAGATATAGACAAAGCCCAACACAGTGCAAAAGAGACTGAAAAACAATGTCATATCGATTCATTTTCGAGACCTGTGTATAGAAAGAAATATGACAGAGATGCACTATACTTTGCTTTTCAATCAGAAAACAGCACTTTTTTCTTTGTTTGGTCAGGCAGTCATTGCGGTCTCTTGGAATTCCAGTCATAACACTTGTAGCCTGTGGTGTGGTTACTGACAAGATAATTGTGCCTCAAGACTTAACAGGGGTTGTCAGCCTGACGTGAAGTGCTGCTTATGAGATTTAGTCAGCCCTGACAACAAAGGACGGGATAAAAACTGCGTTTGCAAATGGCTTTGTTGGCCCCTTTCCCTTCTCTTGACTGTTCCTCCGCCCATTTGACAAATTTTCTTCTCCGATACTCAGACACACACCTACAATTACAGCACAATGTGTACTTGTTCTCGTTCTCTTTGCCCTACTTTAATCTTTTTCTTTTGTCAGAACAAGACAGAGGAATGTGGGATGAAAACCAGAAGCACTGTTCACTCACAAGAAGGTACTAAAAAGAGAGCTCTTTCTCTGTTTTGAGGAGTCATCACTTTTATGGGTTTCTTCAATATATATATATATTACATTAGCTGCACTTACTGTGGAGTACTTACTCCAGCAAAGACGTCCTTTTAATATCCTTGCAGTTACGTCCCTCCAAGAGGGAAAATTGTTCGGAAAATGCTGTAGAAAGAATATATACAGGATTTCTACACTGACTGCCACTGTGCTTAATGCCAAGTAAGAAAACAGCACCCAAATGTCAAACTCTCACTAAATTGTGGCAGGCAAGGTTTTCTGGTTATGCCAACTCAGTGCTGGATATATTCTCAGTGCTGCAGTTTTCCAGCTTACTGGAAAATGTTTCTGCTTCGATGAAAAATAATGAGATCCACTGTGCTCCGGAGCAACTATGAAGGTCCAAAAATACGACTTTTGATTGAAATAAGTTGTTATTTTTGAAAGTCCGGCGAAAGGGGAATGGTAGTCAACACAAAAAAATAATAATATCTGTAAATGTTTAAATATGAGCCTCCCCACAAGATGATCATGAAATTCTAAAATCTCACCTCCAGGTCATTGAAAAACAATCTTGAGTCGGCAAGATTGAAGATCATTTCCTCCATCCACAAGCCAAGAGACACTGCCTTTGAAGAGTCCTGATGAAGTGAAAGAAGAAAATTAAAACTCCTGATATTGCGAATAATAGTAGTTTGAATTTTTTTTTAAACCTTTTTTCAATCCTAAAAGCAGCAATGTTTTTCACTATCAGATCTTAATATGACTTAAGGATAAATATTACATACACACATTGATGGGGTTTTTGTTATGTCCACAGAAAGTTAAAAGAAAAGCTGAAGCTTCAATGAGTGACTGCAAACAGTCAAATAAGCTTTATTATCTCTTCTTACATGCTGTTTCGGAACAAAGTCATGTACTAATAGTCCAACACTTCAAGAGTAAAGCTGCAAAGTTGGCTGGGGACTTCTGAACTTGTGTTGTGGATACATGTGTCCTAATGATGACCCTCAGCAACTCTGGGCAACAAAGTGGACAATTAACATTCAGTCTACATGATTTCCTTGAATAAATAGCCACCTGGTGCACCGATGAGTAGTATGAGTACATAAAAAGTATGAAGTTAAATGGTGTAAACAGTTAAAAGTATATTTAATAACTGAGGAGCACAAATCATCAAACATATTCACCAGATCACAAAGCTGAACAAGGATCTAATCTTTCAACTTTTCCAGACACCTCATCCAGCCTCTATTCCTCTGTTAATTCTTTCTCACACGGAAAGAAAACCAAAGAACCGGGAGTTGCATTACATTGGCTTCAGTTGATCAGTGTAATGAGAACTATATAAGACCTCACAAACAGAAATACATAAATCATAATGTACCTAGCAGACAAACAGCAGGGCCATGCTGCCTCCAGACCACAATAGCAGGTGTGTGAATTTATGTGTGGTGCATTGTTTTTGAAGGAAGCACTGACAGCGAGCCAGGTAAAGCAGAGAGGTGTCAGCCAAAGGTGAGCATCTGATTAGTCAATGTGAGATGACAAGCCGAGGCTTTCTCCTGGCTCAGAATGATTATATGGGCCTGAAGACACAAGTAGGGTAAATGATGGCAATTACCAAATGCTTTCCTCCCATCTCAAAAGAAATGGTGTAAAAAAAAATAAAAAGGTAAATGAGGACAAGGGGCAAAAAGGTTCAGTAGGAGGGACGAGAAGCACATCAGGCAGAAAATGACAGGGGGGGAGGATTGAGTAAAGGATGAGGGAGGGGTTAAAGGCTTAAACAAGTTTTGTTCTGTTTGTTCACAATTAGAATAATGATCTGTAATTATCCTTCTTTTTTAACTACGACTACAAGCACACACAGACAAACAGAAGACTGAACAAAAACTCATTCTCTTTTCGGCAGAGAATTAAAAGTGGAAAAAAAATCCACAAATCCATATGCTGTTGTCTGATGGATGAGATGCAGGATGATATGATGTTGAATGAGGGATCACCCCCTCAGGTAAACGTTTGGCACATATGTTAGCCTTTTCTAAGACAGATTATGGTCACACATTTACAGAAAGATTCACACATTTATCGCTGATGAAAGTTTGATAGGACTTATTTGGTAGTTGAGCGAGTGGAAAGCAGAGCACAAAGTAGTGGTAATAAACTAATTTACAGTTATTACATGTCTGTAAAAGTAGAATGGATTAGCTAAAACCTAAGAACATAGAAATCCAAAACAAACAAACAAAAAAAAAAGTTGACATTTTGGAGCGTGAATCCATTTCTTTTCTTATTTATTGCCTTCGCTGCATGTCTAAGTTTTGATGTAAGACTCTGTGACTCTGCTCCCCTGGATTCAGCAGTAGGGTGTTCTGGTGGTGGGAGGAATTTTTGGCACATGAGTCACATTTCAACACGTCCACAACGTCTAACTCTCATTCTGGCTCTTCCTCACATTTTCTCCTCAGTCCTCCTCTGAAAGGACTGAAGAGAGAAAGAAAAAGAAACAACTGCGTGCATGGCCGGCCGGGGGGCTGAACTGATCGGCAACGCTGCTCTCAAACTCCCATCAGCCTTGTGTCAACCCACGGGGGGACCGTGAGAATTCAAAACACAAAGCCCCGGCCAAAAACAAGAAACACACCACTGTCTGCCCCTTGTCAGCTGCCTGTCTGTTGTGTAAAGGTCCCGCTGGCTGTCAATCACGCCGCAGGTTGTCAGGGTAGCTAAACAACCCCGCTGCATTATGAAAAGAAACAGGAGGGCAGTGAGGCAAAACACAGTCAGCGTGTGAAAACGCTCAGAGATGAGACCCAAAGGTCATGGAGTTATGCCGCTAATTAAATAAGCAGTTAATCGCGAAGAGGGGATTTTCCTAAAGCAGGATTTCTGTGTGGTTCTGCGTTGGCCGGGGTGGATTTTCGGCCAAAGAAACTGTGCCCATCAGCTGTTGCGAGATGGTGATTTGCAACAGAGCACATGCTTCTCACAGCAAATGACTAAAAGGGAGGGGTCACACGACCTTACCTTGCCAAATCGTGAGGAGAAAGTTCCCGTGAGGAGTGAATGGAAAATGATGATGGTTTCATCCAGATCCCAGATAAACACTCGCTGCAGTGAAATAACAGATATGTAATGTTAACCACATGCCAGCTTATGTCTTTTTTGCGTGTGCGTGTGTGTGCCGCGCGTGTGTGAGAGGGAAGGATAAATGTTATAGAAAAATACAGATAATTTCCAACATCGTGCGAGAGCGTGTTTACCTCTATATCCGAGTCCAGAGGAGGAGCGGGGTCGTTGACTCTTTTTCTTCCTCTCAGCTTGCCATCTGACCCTCTTCGCGCTGGGATCCCGTCCTCCTTACCTGGTGTAGGGGGGCTGGGTGGAGGGTGGTACTCTCCTAAAACACACGGATTTTAGAGGATTCCCATGAACAAATGTTAAGAACATCTCAGTCTCAGGCGCAATCATTCAATTCCTCGTAGTGTGACAGACAGACGGATGAGGAAAAATCTTTAGTGACTTTTTGGGAACATAGCTTCCACGTTAGAAGAAAAAAACAAACAAAAAAAAAGAAATAAAGATAGAATTAAAAAGATTACAGATGATGGAAAAAAAGTGTCTTTACCTGTATGTGACTCCGGGCTGTGATTGGGCATCATGACAGGATGCTCTGGGTGCTGATAGGTCAACGGCGCTGTGATGGCAGCTGGGCTGATGTTGCTGCTGGTTATGTAGGGACTATTGTAGTGGTGTGAATTATAATATGGAGAGTACTGGCTCTGGCTGTAGCTCGAATAGGCAGAAAACTCCTGATGACACAAACAAGAATGTCCGCTGTGCCATCGATTCACAAAAAAAATGGGAGCAAAGGCAACTGACAAATGACAAAATCTAACTAGTTTCTAAGTTTTCGCCATACAAAATGTCTTCAAGAAAATTTAATATCCTCACAGTTCTCTGAAGTTACAGTCAAACTCACTTGTTGGGCCGGGTTGAATGGGGTTGAACTTGATATTGCATGAGTCCCTTGAAAAATTCCAGATGAAAGACCGCCACCTAAAAAAAAAATGAAACGTGTGAATTCAAAAAGGTCAGCGCTTAATAATCATGCAGTATTAAAGACTTATTATGAATCATAAACTGTTGGGATGTGTGACTAGGGTCAGTCTCATGTTAGTTAGTAAACCTGATGAAAGCCACAGCATCAGATCTGACATTTGAAGCTGAGTGGGGAAACTTTGACTCCTTTCTTGGTGACAGCTCAGAGCTGCAGGAGCTTAGAGCTGGATTTATGACCGACATGACAATACAGGTGGGAAAGTCTGCCTGTTCTTCCTGCTGCCCTGAGAATTTTCTAAACCTATCAAGCTGAGGCAAGAATGTCTACCTCCAAGCAATATCTCCCCATCTGCATCTTCCTGTTAAGTCTGTCTGTGATGATCGCATGTCTGGTTTGGCTTTTTTTTATTCAGGAAGCAAACAGAATTTTATGTTTCTATTTTTCAGTTTCGAATATGAGCTCAAAAGTCTAAATTCTGAATAAACATTACATTTGCAGTGATGTCTGATATGACCAAAACTAAACAAATAAGACTTTGACCACAAATTAGCAAAGTGCTGCATTGTACGAGCACTTCTGCAAAGCTTGATTCTCTCACAATAGTAAGAACCATGCTATATTTGAATAGTGAAATTGCTGGCACATTTGAATGCATTCCTTACAATGACAAGAGGCCTTAGTCACAGATACACTATATTGCCAAAAGTATTTGCTCACCTGCCTTGACTCACATATGAGCTTAAGTGACATCCCGTTCCTAATCCATAGGGTTCAATATGACGTCGGTCCACCCTTTGCAGCTAGAACAGCTTCAACTCTTCTGGGAAGGCTGTCCACAAGGTTTAGGAGTGTGTTTATGGGAATTTTTGACCATTCTTCCAGAAGCGCATTTGTGAGGTCGCACACTGATGTTGGACGAGAAGGCCTGGCTCTCAGTCTCCGCTCTAATTCATCCCAAAGGTGTTCTATCGGGTTGAGGTCAGGACTCTGTGCAGGCCAGTCAAGTTCATCCACACCAGACTCTGTCATCCATGTCTTTATGGACCTTGCTTTGTGCACTGGTGCACAGTCATGTTGGAAGAGGAAGGGGCCAGCTCCAAACTGTTCCCACAAAGTTGGGAGCATGGAATTGTCCAAAATGTCTTGGTATGCTGAAGCATTCAGAGTTCCTTTCACTGGAACTAAGGGGCCAAGCCCAGCTCCTGAAAAACAACCCCACACCATAATCCCCCCTCCACCAAACTTTACACTTGGCACAATGCAGTCAGACAAGTACCGTTCTCCTGGCAACCGCCAAACCCAGACCCGTCCATCAGATTGCCAGATGGAGAAGCGCGATTCGTCACTCCAGAGAACGCGTCTCCACTGCTCTAGAGTCCAGTGGCGGCGTGCTTTACACCACCGCATCCGACGCTTTGCATTGCACTTGGTGATGTATGGCTTGGATGCAGCTGCTCGACCATGGAAACCCATTCCATGAAGCTCTCTGCGCACTGTTCTTGAGCTAATCTGAAGGCCACATGAAGTTTGGAGGTCTGTAGTGATTGACTCTGCAGAAAGTTGGCGACCTCTTCGCACTATGCGCGTCAGCATCCGCTGACCCCGCTCCGTCAGTTTACGTGGCCTACCACTTCGTGGCTGAGTTGCTGTCGTTCCCAAACACTTCCATTTTCTTATAATACAGCTGACAGTTGACTGTGGAATATTTAGGAGCGAGGAAATTTCACGACTGGATTTGTTGCACAGGTGGCATCCTATCACAGTTCCACGCTGGAATTCACTGAGCTCCTGAGAGCGACCCATTCTTTCACAAATGTTTGTAAAAACAGTCTGAATGCCTAGGTGCTTGAATTTATACACCTGTGGCCATGGAAGTGATTGGAACACCTGATTCCGATAATTTGGATGGGTGAGCAAATACTTTTGGCAATATAGTGTAGTAGTCCAACCTATCTGATCTACTAAGGTTTAAGGGATGACCAGAAATGATCAATCTTCCTGAAATTGTCTCGTTAAGTTTAGCTGCCATCAAAGCGACTTCTTCATTTTGTTTGATATGCCATAAATGAAAATGACATGCAACTATTTTTCCCCTTTTCAGTCTTTTTCTTGAAAATGACCGCACATTACTAAACCAGTCCACCACTGCTAAGTCTCACCCTTCATTCTTTGTCCGTCATGCCAAAATGTATGACACAAAGGAGATAATGACTCAATGGAAGAAACCTCTCCAGACAACAAAACAGCCGTCAGAGTGACTACAAGAAAAATACAGGATGTCTCTCCAGTAAACACAGAAAGGCCTTCATTTGGTTTCATCTGGACACACACCATACGGTAAGGGAGTGTGTTTGTGTGTGCATGTTTGTGTACTGCATGCACAGTAATGGATGACATGGAAACATTCTCAAATCCTTCAAACATTTGAATGCTGTGGCAGTTAATTACCCTTTGAAGTTTGCAGTTAATGATTTATACATAAGAATATTCAAACAAATTTATTTTGTTTGGGAACGCTCCTTCATATTCTGACTACACTGTTAAAAATTGTTTGATGGTTCAACAGTGGTTCTCGAACAAAGCACAGTAACTGATGACCGTGCAGTTTGCCAAAGGGATCCATCAAAAGCTGTTTACATGAATATTTACATTCCTGTGTAATGTCTCACATCTGAATATTCTCTTAAAGAGAATGTAAAATGGAAAACACTAATTGTAATCAAAGAGATGACATATTTTTGATTGGGACAGTTGGGGAAGGACTAAGATTGCTGTTTAAACTACACGAAAAGAAAAATACTATTTTGACCTGGTATTTCACTCATTTCTAAAACCAAAGTTTCAGACTGAGTAATTTCATTGGCAAATTCATTTGCTAAAGCAAAGAGCGAGAGTCAAATGAAAGCTCTAAAAGGAAAAAATGACCTTAATAACTTTAAAAAGGGTATATATACAACTCCCAGTAACATTTACCCTGTTCCAAACCAAAAAAGAATTGTGACTTAAAGTAAATTGTTCTATTGAAATAACTTCTCATAATTGAGAAATGAGCTTTCAATTATCAACTGAACTGACTGATATATATTTCTACTATATTTGTAGTAATACAATATATTAACCAATCAAGAGGAGATTTGCTAATGATCTATGAGATCTGGAAGAGGTACATTAGGATGAGGAGGTCAGTAATCTGTGACCCCGTCTTGGATAAACAGAATAAAATAAATGGATGGACAAAATGTGATACTTTTGCATTATGAATCTGAAAAAGACATATGCACGACTAGAGATATAAAGTACATAAATCTACACACATGGTCAGATCAGAAGTGATGATTAATGGGCTCCTAGTTTTGTTAAATGCAGTTCTACTTTCTTTGATCCTTTTCTGCATGTAGTTATATGAAAATAATGCTGAGATTTTAAATTATTGTTAAACAACCTAACAAAAAGATACTGTGTTTCTATTTCTGTTTAAAAGAAGAAGTCACTATCAGATATAGAGTTTAATGTTTGGCATTTTTTTCCTTTTTTCCCCCTGCTTATTGAAAGGTCTGTTAGGCTGCACTTCTACATTACAGAAAAGCATTCAAATGCTCGGATTCTTATTAACCAGTCACGTTGACTTTCTGTCAAGGAAGCAGCAATTGTGCCAAATGTTTTACAGGAACTAGTGAGTAAACATGTTGGGATTTCCCTACTAGACTTGTATTCATGGCTTATGACAGTTAAACTGATCAAATTTGTACAAAATCAAGCTGTATGTCCGCCAGTCCTTTAAGGTAAAGTAATATATCATAATTACTCTGGTATCAGCACAGATGTTTCACTCTCCCTAATTTCTTCTTCTAAAGTGAGGCTGCACAAGTTTAGTACTGATCAATGCTCCACAAAGTAATTTACTAAATAAATCTGACTTGACGTGTTTTTAGAGCTGATCTATGCAGCATTTTAAAATAAGCATTTTGTTGGTCTGCTCAGCATTGTTCATTATTCGCTTCAGGCGGAAGCCGTTTCTACTGCTTTTACGTCTGTATATATATACATTTCAAGCTTAATTGTTTCTTTCCTGATGTTAGTTCCACTGGCAGAGCTCAACATTCAACTCCAACTTTTGAATTAAGCACCAGTAAGACAGATGGTCCTTCTCCACTTTAGCCTGGAGGATGTGGTGTTCAGCATTTTCAGTAAGAAATGCAAAATTTTGATTAGTCTGACCACACAACAGTTTTCCACTTTGCCTTAGTTTATTTTAACTGAGCTTTGCCCCAGAAAAGATGGCAGGGGCTCTTGTTGTGGAGTGTGTTAAATTGGGTTTAATCTGTGCATGCCAGAGCCTTAACCCAATTTATGGAAGGACTCCGATCATTGACAATGTTTTCTGAAGGTATTCTTGTGCAATTGCACTGATTTCTAAGACGGAATAATGTCCTTAACGCACAAGTAAAAATGGGCCTGAAGATCACAGAATTTCTTATGATGATTTTCAGTCATATTGCAGAGATTCTCACAATTCTTCACGATATTTTTTACTTTAGATTATAAAATATTTAGACTTTGCAACTCTACGTTGAAAGGCACTATTGTCAAAATACTCCATAATCATTTGAACGTTTTTTCATATTGCTGAAATTCTCTACATCTTTTCTTCTGAGAAATTCTGTTACTTTAAATTTCATCGTTTTTAATCCCCATTCTTATTCCTGAAAATAAATCCACATATGCATATATATTCAAATGATCTCAGTTACCAAAATAACTTCAGCAACAGGAATATTCTGCTGCTGAATCATTGCAACACCTAATCTGTTTACACTTCTTCAAAGTTTTGTCTCCCCCGTGTTTAATCTATACAGTTGAAATGGCTCATGTTGTGTCTGCAATATTAAACCTGCTCACCCCTCTGTAAAATAGCCCTTAACCTCTCCCCTGTCACACACAAGGTCAATTTCATGCCGGTTTCAAAGCCATAAAGTCGCATTGAGCAAGTCATGCTTTGGGCGCCGGGCGACTGAGGAATGTGCACAGAACAGACACTCAATCACACTCAAACACACACTGACATGTGGAGAGCTGCACCCACTCCAAAGCATCATACATCTTCATCAGGATTTCTTTACGTCGGGACGCTCTGCCCATCTTTTCTTTTTGTGACAAGTCTGGGTTTTTTTTTTTTTTTTTAACCACTTTTGCCGGTCTCTTTATCTGCCTCCACATATTTTACTGCTCTCTTTTTCTTTGGAGTAACAGAAAAAAAAAGCAGTTGCATGCTGTGTTGTTGGTCTGAGTGGAGAAAGGGGCCTGACCCTGAGAAAAGAGGAGGGGTGGAGAGACTTTTGACGCCAGGAGTCCAGACCGCAGCTAATGGAGAACAGGTGTTGAGGAGAGGAGAAGACAGGACAGGAGAGGAGACTATGGGAATCATGGATGCTCTGTCCAGCTAGGCCAAAGATGATGTACAAAAGCACTGTGTGCTCCATATTTTCTCAAATCCAGACTAACCATGAGTGTGTGGGTAGCTGTACAGGCTTTGACTTGGAGGAGTGCTGCTGAAGTTTGAGTAGCCCAGTAGTCCTGTCTGTCCTGGTGAGTGACTCAGGCCGTCCTCGGTTTTTATATCTAGAACGAGAAAAGCACAATATGTGTGTTACCATCACAATAAATCCAGCTGGCATGTAGCGTTATAAAACTATATTATTTAAGCGTGGTTTAGGGACGTCACATATGAGAAACATTTAGAAAAAAAGCAAACAATTATTACCGTACATTTTGAAATGTTATCTTAACGCCAAAGAAAACAGAAGTCTGGGATTTTTCTATGACAAAACTTTCCCTGACCATGTGAGTTTCTTTGTATGATAATCTTGTTTACGCTTTTAAGTTAGGCGTGAATTTGTGAAACTGATTACTTGTTGAACTTGACTTTTTGATTAACAAATACAGTATGAATAAACAGAGGATGTGCATGTGCTTGTCTATACATGACACATATTTGTCTCAGATTTTATTTCTTGCAATGTCTTCCAAATTTCTCCTCCCTTTTCCTTGTTGTGTGATGTTGTTATATTAAACTGACAAGAAGTAGTATCAAGCGCTGCTCTGAAGAACTAATCAGATGCAAATAAATACCATAGAACAAGTACACCTTTGCCATCAAATTAGAAATATCTTTTTTTGATAACATTTCCAAAGAAATCCGCGATTGATCAAAAATAACACCTCACTAGTTTGTACTTACTGTAAGATGGCATGCTGTATCCCTGTGTGTGGTGAGTGTATGGTGCGTACGGCCCTGTGGGCTGGAGGGCAGGGCTGTACTGAGTCTGTCCATATGCAGCCATGACACAGATCTTGGAGAAGGAACACAGAAAAAGAGGAAAACTTTAAAAACTAGTTCCTTTTTTCGTTGTCTTTCAGAGCATTTGATCTGCTTTAGTAGCGAGTGCGAGGAACTAAATGTGAGGAAGGACTGTTTGATGCCAGGAATACATTGTGAAAATCTAAAGAGATGCTTCATCTGATAAGAAAGCAACAACTGATTAAAACACACACACACAAATGGACGCTGCAGATTCCTCATGACAGCAAAAACCCAAAAACCTGATGTTAAGAAATGCCCATTTAAGTTCTTATATTTCTGAATAAAAACGCCAGTGGATATCTTGATGAAAGTGAAGCAATTAGGTACGTATTCTTGGTAACAAAACTCATGAACAACTCACCTGCAGAAAGTGTGATGAGTGTACAACAGCTAATAAGAAACCTTGTGAATGATGCAAACTGGGGAACTGAAAAAAAAGTGAAACCCATTATGAAATTAATTATACAAAAGAAAAAATGAATAAAATTCAATAGTAGTAACTGGCTGTCAATTACCAACAAAATGACTGTAGGCCTACGTCAATGAGATAGCAAATGAAAAGACTCCTTACTCATCTACAAGGATATTGCACACTCCTATTAGATGGTTATCAGTATGCATAGGTTTACTTTAGGGCATGGAACCTGTTTGATGACTTTAAACATAGATGATCTGCAATTTGGTATATGTTTTTGTTGCTTTATATTTATCTCACCTTCCCCTATCAGGAGATCTGGATCCTCTTTATCCTGTCTTTCCGCCGTTAGTCAGGCTCCTTCGAAGCTGTCAACTCTCCTGAATAAAACAATGACATATTTAATACATCAAGAAAATGAAATGCTGCTCAATGACTTTCTGACTTGTTCTGAGTTATCTTGTATGTCTGTGACGTAAACACAACAAGTGGAAAAAGTGATAAGAGATAAACTGAAAAAAAAAATAGATACAGATAAATTTGGAACTGATGTCAAGAGTTTTTTTTATGAGACATTTAGACAGCCAAAGTAAATTACACACAGGTACAAGCAATTCCAGCGAAATCCTTGTTTACTCACACTGCTGCTGTGTGACCTGAGGCAGGCATACTATTTGCAGTCATGCAGGAGAGATACCAAAGAAAACTACAAGGATGTGATGGAAACTGGCAGCAGGCTTCGGGTGGTTCAGGTTGGCACCAGTGCCAATCACAATTCTCAGGAAATGATTTTCGATGACACGAGAAAACAATAGACCCCAGTGTTTCTCTATAGGTAACTAAAAGGTTTCATGATATTTTGGTGATCGTTTATACATTTTTTGCAATCGCACATTTAAAAAAAAAGACCACATCAAGCAATAGAAAGATACATTTGTATGAACACTTTACTAGTTTAGGGTTAAAGCTTTTTTCCGTACAATTATCTGTAATAAGAATCCTGTTTGGAGAATATGAAAATAAAATTCCCTAACCAAGCCTTGTCGCTCCACATGTGCACGGTCCGTTTACATACACAAAAACTGGATTTTACATGAAGTCGAAAGCTCACACCCCCCTGACTTTTTGTTTCCTATATATCTGAAATTAGTTTTCCCATATATCTGAAATGATTACTTTCAGTGAGCATTCACCGAGTCCCAAAATGGGCAGTAGAAACCTGCAATCCTGGACTGAATATTTAAAGAAGAACTTTGCTTATTATGAGGAATGATTAGGTAAGCCATGACCCAGATCAAAAAGAAATTTTGCAGAAAAACAGGTTGTGTAAGAAAACACTAGCGTACAACAGCTAAAACACAAACCTGTTCTACGCTAATGTGCAAGTTTGATCTATAGTTACTGGAAATACTTAGACTGATGTTGAAGCTGCATGAGAGGATCTCATAAGATACTAGAACCACAGGTCTACATATTCTTGTCTCTCATGTTTTTGTAACATTCAAGTTTTTTCCTAAAATAACAACACTGCAATATTCATTCTTTATTCTATATCATAGTAGAATAATTAGAGAATAACTGCCATTGGTCAGCATTATTGTTATTCAGCAATATATAATATTTTCAAGGGCTCAAAAACATTGTTCACAAGTATTTTGCTAATGTCTGTCTTTCCAATCCATTTCTTTTCAGCCTTGTTTTGTCTCTGTTTCAGTTTTTGCCTCTGGGCCATTCTATTTTGGCAAAGCTGCAGCTAACTGCTTGACCTCCAACCTCGCTGACAACACAGCGACAGAGACAGATGACAGTCATGAATTATTAGGACAACAGGGGTTTTACAGCGGTAGAGAAGTCAAACCGACAAACAGAAATCAGAAAAAGGAAGATATTGAAATATGGGTTAAATATGGACTTTTAAACCTGGACACAAGTGGCCTCTGTGTATTTTCTTGTGCCCTTAAAAGAGACAGAGAGGAGCTCAGAAAACGTCCACATTGCATATGAAACAGAAACAAAGTATGCGTTCATTTGTTTAAGTCTAAATCTGACCTGAACCTTAGATCGCCAAGTTTTAACCTAAATCCTGAGCACATCTTTTGCTTTCATGTTAATCCTTTGGTTTTCGAAATAATCCACAATTTTATTTGATCTATAGCCACCTAAATTCATCATTTGCTAATTTTGACCTATACCGTTTGGCAAAAAGGGGATGTTCACTGTGCACTTCCACTGACTTTCCCAGGGTAATAGGTGAAAACATCAACTTCGAAGCATCCTATTGACTTCAGTTGCACAATTGCACTTACACAAACATAAAAACTGAGCGTGACAGCCAAGGCACTTCCTGGTTCAGGGTGAGGCCTGGGAGGAGGGCGGCCAAGGCCATGGGAACTACAGGACACCGGAGGGAAGATGAGCAGAGCTCAACAGAGATGTGGAGAGCCAAAGTCTGAAACTAAAGCTAAAACAAACCCAGCAGGGCCACAGGGGGCCATGGGGCCACAAGGCCAGTCCCACCAGCTTCACCTGGGTCCCAGGGTTCTGCTAGACCACCGCTTCTTTCACGGATATCAAATTCTTGCCTTTGTGCTGCGTATTGTGCTTCAAGTTAAAAAGTCATTCGATACAGTTCAAGAAAGACACAGTGCTAATGTCGATTTACCAGTTCAACGTTTACCATTTAATGAAGAAAAAGATGGATGACACAGAACCAAAAAAACGTCAAATCTAAGAGTGAGCTGATGTCGTTTGTTTTGTACAAGGGCAACGAGTCCCAACACCAGCACTTTGTCAAAATTGGCCTCTATTTTCATTGAGTTAGTTATGCCCAGTTGACCAGATTAGATTTGGCTTAACCCAAGCAGAATTTCTGCGAGATAAACTGATAGAAACATTACTGAAACCTGGACCAGCAGTCAGGAACACATCAGTTCCTTTAATGTGGGTGCCCACGAAACCAGTTTTGCTCCACGGCATGTGAAAGCATGTTCTGCAAATTTGTGGTCACCACAAGAAAGCAGTTTTCTGGCACTTCTTTGGAATAGGCTTCAATGGAGCCAATAAATATTTATAAATATTTTTAACTTATTAAGCTGAAATTTTATCCTGTGTTCTGAAAACTATGCCTTTTCCACATAATCATAAGAAATAAAGTGAAACCAAATGTTAACACTAGTAAGGTGTAGGATGGTTTTTAGATTTATTGTACATAGTTTTAAAAATAGACACAATAAATAAATTCAGAATGAGAGAGTGCTCTTAGAACAACAAATAAACTGAGGGGGTTTCTGGCTTCAACACAGGATGCTGTGAACATTGTAGAATTCAGATTTCTGTTGATGACATGTGTAACAGGGGTTCCAAATCTGGAGTCCGCTTTCCCTCTTATGGGGTGCAACAAATCATCAAGTGGTGTACAAAGCCTTCAATCAAAAAAAGATGGTCTGTATTAAACACACTGCAAAGATCAGAGTGGCTTGACCTTTATTGAAATACTGATTCGAAATAAGCATCCCAAATAGGTGACTCCCCAGTCTGTAATCACGCCATATGGGACCCCACCTGGAGCCCTCAATTTGGACAGTCTGCATAAGTGCCCCAGGGACTTTGGGGGTTGGATCACAGTTGCACACAAACCGCTCTTCTCAGCTGATAAGACTTAGAACAAGGGGCCACTATCTGGGTGTGGGCGACACTGTCTGTGCTTTTTTTTCCTTTGGAAAAGCAGTGCCATCTGCTAACTACTGTGGTTCAGTGTGGCAGGCCAAAGCAACTTATATAAGAGCACATGATTTCCATTGTTACATGTCAGAGTACTCTCTCTTTCTCCTCATACTTTGAACAAATACATTGGGCAAAACCTGCAAATACCAAACACAGACACAAAGAGCCCGCATCAGGATGAAGCCATTACCAATTCAAAGCTGAGGATATGAAAAGCATGGACACAGTTATCCTTGAATATTTTCCCCAAAAAAGAAAATGTGGGGTTGTACAATAGGTAGAAAGCTTTAAAGGTTTAGTTTCACCTTGTAGATTTCACTTCTGCTCTTTCATTATTGCACTCTACTGTAATTATTTCATTTTCAGTAATTTGATTTTGAAAAAGACTTTAACCTATTATCCTTAACTTGGCTGTTTTACTTATGTAGAACAGCCCTGTGTGCCTTTAATCGCCCTCCTCAGACAAAATTAAAAAACAATAACTGGGTTAGCAAAGAACTTGAAGTTTAAGTCATTTTTGAACATTTCTTTTGCCTTTGTCAGGATATTGGATTGTGAATTCCTTTGACCATGAAATTGTGAAATAGAAAGACGACGAGGTTGCCGTAGGAAATCATTGTTTCGTGGAATGGTGTTGTGTTACGTGACAGGAGCCGGGGCCCAATGAAAATTAAACTGTACAGTCCATGACAACATTGTTTTCTAATCCTAGCCACTTATTTCCCATTGAGTGCTGAGATTGCTTTGATCCCATTCTTTATCCCCCAATTAAAAGTACAAACATTCCTAATATCCTAATGCTTTTGTTAAAGCTGCCAATGGCCGTTGTTATAGGTAAGTGGGTTGAGAAGGGAGAGTTAACAGAGCTAGTGAACATCTTAACTGAAGCAACTCAAGTGTTTCAAGATGAGTTTTTAATTCATGAACAAAAAAACAAACAAAAGTAAAAAGTAGTAGTAAGGCCCTCTCAGTATTTTCATTGAACAGTAATGCACATTTAAATTTAGTCAATGACTGTGACTGACACATATAAGAGGCGATCACAAATAAACCCCCGGCGTTTTGCTATTTGAAATGTGTTCATCATCAGCTGGTACGCTGAGTAACGGCAATCTAATATTGTAATGGTATATCCAATATCTGTCAAGCCATTTTAGTCCCATAGGAGCCATTACCAATTCTCGCAAAACATTTTGGCACATTGAGTCCAAAAGGCAACTAAACAAACCTTCCATAAGCGACTTAAGATGTGAGAAAATATCATGATTTTGGATGAGGAAAAAAAGAAAAATGTTGAAAATATTGTTTACCAACACACAAAGATATTGACTTTTTCTCAAAAACCCACACCCATATTTCTGCTGGAAGTGGGAAAAAGCAGAAGAAACAGTCATCTTGTTCTGACGAAACGCAGACTATTGCTGAGACGGGGAAAAAAAAAAAAGTTTCCGTGCTTTTTAAAAAATCTAAGTGAGTTATTGTTTGTTTACACAATCAAGCAAATAACTGAGAAAGACGAGTGAGCAGTTTGAGAACTGTGGGTGAAGTGATGAATCTCTGCATCAACTGGTTCAAAAGCACACATGCACAAAAAGACACCTGACTAGAAGTGAATGCAGTCATACAACAAGAGATACAAAGCGCCTTTCACAGAAACACAAGCTTTCTACAACGGAGTCCAATTAATCTCTGGCAGCACTGAACCTGTTGTCGACTGTCTGCTCTCTGTAACTTTACCTCCAGCCTTGATGGCCTTTTCTCTTCACTTGAGTAACTCCTGCAATAAGACTGCCTTAATGCCAGAAGCCCCCCGCTCCCCGTGTCTCACAGTAATCAAAACCTCCTTGTCCGACAATGCCAGTGTCTATATCTCTATGATTCTCCAACACACACTGTTTGCTGCTTTTCCAAATGACCTCTCAGAAAACGCTGGATTCTTTTCCTTGCTTCCTAATTCCTTCTTTCATATATTCCAACCTTCGGGTTCACCGCCCGTGTTCAAGGACTAACGCTAATAATATCCTTAACAATTTCCCCGTGTAATATTGCCACATCCAAAAGGGACCACCTACCCAAGGCGCAGACTCTGTCTCCGGCAGAATCAGTGCCCCGGGACGAGGGTCAGGGAGAGGGACAGCTGGCAGACCTCCCGGCAGCCTGAAGGAACGGGTGTGGGTGTTGGAGGGGTAAGGCTGACCCCAGTCAGATGGTGGTCTGGCTCCCAGGTATAAAACATCTGGTCCGGTGATGGGAGGGTGGTCGAAACAAGCGCTCACACATTCAGAAATGACACACTCGGCTGGCTGCATAAGCGCTTCTGCGTTCTCTAATGAACTTCCTCACACACACACACACACACACACACACGTGTGGGCGCACACCCTCAGACCTGTTGCTTTATTAGTCATTAGAATGAAAAGGTTTGCCCTCCATCACTCTCCTCTGCACGCTGTGGCAAGTGGTCACCCTAGTTGCTAACAGCTGGCTAGACAGAAATTGCTTATAGGTGAAGCTTGAAGGCGCTACAGACAGGCTGAGGCCCAATTACTTTACTAATGGCCGACTTGATAAGTCAGTGAGGGTATGAAAAAAAGAGAGAGGGTATGAGGATTTATTTATTAAGACAAAAAAGTAGATATTGTATATTTGTTGATGCTAAAAATGCTAAAAGCAGTCAAGGTTAGGAACCAAACAGTGAGAGGAAATATCTCACATCCCAAGAAATATTCCAAGAACTGCAAAGGATTGTTCTATTCTATTCCTCTGGAGAGTGGCCACTGAGAGTAGAGAGAATTGGAATAAAGTCAGTGAAAGCGTTGCAGCGATGTGTGTGGCTTCACCGCTCTGAAGATGAGATAAGGAGGGCAGAATAAGCCACAGAGACAGCTGTTGTCTGCTGACGGCACATGGGTTTATTACACACACACATCACCACGGGGGCCTCCCCAAGAGCTCTCTGGGGACTTTGGGGAATTAAAAAGGGAGGGATGGGCGAGAGGGAAGAGGATATTTAGAGGAAAGTTTGATAACTTCTCAGCCTTAAACTTTTTTAAAAACCAGTCAATCTTTCTGATAGCATGTTAAACGTAATGAGAGAGTGCAATTTTGAACACGTCTTTAATTTTTCCAAAAAAGCAAAGATCAATTTTCTTACCAGCAGACTGAATTACAGCGATCAAACCTCCGTCATACAGATCTACTCATGCTAAAAATATAACTGTAGAGTGTGCTGGTATAAAATTCAATAAGCACTAAAATAATCAGATTGAAGTCATCTCTGATGAGGATGGTCAAATGTTTAAATGACCTCAATGACTTGGACATGAAAGCCGCGGCACCAGACTGCAGTTTGTCCAGACAGCTGCTCACGTCAGGTTAGAGACTCCAGTGATGCCTCTGAAGTTGTATAAAGCTGAACAGTTGTTCCGCGAGCTGAAACCTTAAACTCTCAACATACCCAACCAAACTAAACTCATTAGCCTCAAATCTGAGTTAACATTTACAAAGTAACTCTCTGTGGCTCCTTCCAGACAACAGACAGGACAAACTGGTTAGCTACAATACTTCTCTTACACTTGACAAACACTGTGAACAAAGTATAGGAGCGAGGTTATGTTCTGTGAAACCAGCAAAAAAAGGTTTATCACACACACATTCAGAAAATGTTCACAACCTCACAGGGTCCAGTGAGAAATAATTTTGTGAGTGAAGAGTAAAGTGTTGAAAATAACTTTTTGAAGGTTGAAACTTCTCTGTATGGAACACAATCGTTACAGTACAGAAAACGGCAGAGTTTTGAACTGACAGTTGTGCTGTGTGCTTGAATTCAAGTGAACTACGATCAGGGAGGCAGGGTGCAGAAGAAGTGGAAGAGGGGGACACACAGAAGCTGAGCAACAACAAGAACTGAGCAGCTGTGAAGAAATATAATGAAATTGGTGCAGATAAAGTCAGGAAGAGGAGAACTTCCTATGAAAATATTTATCATTCCAGAAACGTTTGGCTACAGACCGGTTTGGAATTAATTTGTGTTTTCTTAAGAGGGGGTGCCTCGCGCTCAGGGTGGGGAATTCTCCACAACCACTGCAGACTTTTTGGGCTGCTACTTATTCCCAATTTATTAGAGGTAGTAATAGGAACCATGACGGCCGAAGGGAGAAAGGCAGCAAAACTGAGAGGGTCTTGGGTCAGCAGCAGAGAGGGACTCCAGAAATGGGGCCTAATGTTATTAGGGAACAACCCACAGTGTTAAATCAAACACGCTGGAGTACACACCTTTGGTATGTGGTCCGAGCACACCTCTGGGTTCCTTCCACCAGAACCCTATAGATGTTAAATGTGAAGGTTGATTACAGAAGATTGCGTTGAATTTACAGCCCGCCAAGAATCCATATTTGAAAACAGCTTCCATCTGACAGAGAATATGACTGGCCATTACGCCTGCAGGCTTCTTGTTTTTTTTGTGTGTTTTTTTTTCAAATAACTGACCCTGTTCAGTTTTTTAAAAAATCTCAGCAACTTTTTTAACATTAGTCTGTGTGTAAGGCTTTTATAATGTTTGATATTTGAAATATTTGTAAGAGTTCAGAGTTCATATTTGTAACCCAAAGTTCAGCACTTGCAAAGCAATGTAAAGCCAATTTCTAAAACTTTGAAAAGAAAAATGGTGTTGAAGTGCAAATATAATTTAAGTACATTTATTTAGACAACTCTCCAAAAGCTGAGAGGGCCCCATCAATTATTTCTCTTCTCACTGTGCAGCTGAGAACTGTTGGGGCTTAAATAGTTGGCTAAACACAGACACTGATATTTTAGTCTGAAGCCATGAAGGGGTCCTTGAAAAATATGAATACCAGGCTTTGAAAAATCCTTAGCAAGGTTCCTATAATTTCCTTTAATGAAGGTCCCTGTTGAATGGGTGTCAGTGATTTGGGTCTAATCTTCTGTAGTTAGGAGAGAAGAAAGTGTTGCACTAATTCAACCAACGCTAGGAAAAACAAACAAGCTCAGTAAAAAGTGTATGGTTCATCACAATCTTCTAGAAAATATATGTCTTTTTTATATTAGTGTATGTATACATATTTGGCTCTTGTGAATTATTCTGACATAAGAATAACAGACTGATTGTAAAAATCTAATTAAATTAGTTATCACAGTTGACGGTAAACTTCAAGGGATTCTTAAAAAATAGCTTTTTTTATTTCAGCATTACTTGTTCAATTATTTTTCAATTGCCTTTTTTTTTTATTCACAAGATGCAACTGTTAGACTCATGGCGCATGACGTTTACGTTGGGCCTTTTAAGCTTTGTCCTGAAAATAAAATAAATAGGTGTTTTCATTTTCCCAAATAGCAAAAAATAACAAAAATGTCACACAAATATTCAAAATAAAATAAATATACGACCTCCGACAAACGGACAAATACAGCAGCCTGAATGCAAACGATATATGTTGGTTGGATGGAGGCAACAATCATCTTATTACTGACTTGCCAGAGACGAAACTTTGAAATGAATATATAGCTCAGCAAAGGTACAAAAACAAAGAAGTAGTCAATATTCTGATCCTGACTTGTTGAACAGGAAAAAACACTTGGACGCCTGAGGCGATAAGAACCTGGTTCGTTACTGTTAGATACTGTTAGATTTTTGTAAGACGGGAAAGGTGGTCAGTGTAGTCGTTACCGTGGCAATATGATGCTTGATCATTAAAAGACAAAAAAAAACTTTAGACCAAACTTTGAAAAAACAAACTAAACAAAAAACAAAACAATAATAATAATAGAATTTCCACTTACCATTATTTACGATAAAGCCAGTGCGAGGAAAATCCGGGTATCAGTCAGAGCTGCTGGCTCTCCATGCCCAGAAGAGTCCCGGCAGACTTTTTTTAAAGCAGCACCGAAGTGAGCGATCCTGCTGTCTTGGAGCTCCTGAGCTGATGAGGAAGAAAGAAAAAAAAAACCCCAAAACCAGCCGATCTAGGTCGATGCCTTCCAGGTGAGAGCTTTCTGGGACTCCCACTCGCATCGATCTCACCTTGTTTCTGCGCAGCTTCAGGAGGAGTGTTTGCTTTCCCGGTGGTGGGGCAGTGATGTTAAGTAAATGAGCGAAGATTTCTGGTTCCTCCTCCTCCTCCTTCTTCTCCAAGGGGCGCGCGCACTAACACGGGACTCGCGCGCGAACGCGAACGCGTGTGTGCGCGTGCCCTCTTTATCTCCACCACTCCTCACTGAGCCTCGGCGGTTGTGCTGATTTTTCTCAGCGTTTTTCTCTGCGTCCACGCTTCAGATCTTTGTTTGGTTAAGGGCTCTTCCACGCGTTAGTTTACAGAGACACACTCGAACCTTTCACTGGGACTCTGATGCTGCAGATCCTCAGTACGCACTCCAGGAAGATTTCCTTGATTATGGCAGATAACCCCAGGCTGTTGACAGGTTTATCAGGACGTGACTATTTGCTTTTGAAAGATGTTTTTCATTCCCTTCTAAGAGGCTTGTACATTACAAACTAATGGCAAAAACAAAGGTGTTCGACATTCATATTCAATAGTTTAGCTCATTTTTCTTTGGATATGCGCACAGTGGAGTAAAATTTATATTTTACGCTGTAGTATAAATAGTTTCCTCTTTTTAATCTAAATCTTCAAGTACATAAACTTGATATAAATTCATATTTCCGTAAATCGCACAAATACTAAAGCTCTCCAAATTTTTGAAGTGGGAATCTTACATGTCTTTGCCATCATGTGTGTCACCATAAAACCAATGAACAAAAGGAACTGTGATATCAGGGCCATCTTATCATCACATAACCTTCAGATGTTTCGCAGCAAAACTTATTTTGGTTGACACATTTTAAAAATCGCAATATAAACAGTGCAGCATTTGCTGTCTTTTCCCCCACAGATGTCTTATTGTTCTCATTTTCACATTTAGATTAGCTTTTACCCTGATTATTAGAATTTGGGACTCCTAAACAAATATATTGAGCACCCCGTCTTGGCTGTGCTCATGGAAAATATGACAGATCTGTTATCAAAACAGGCCTGGGGATGTTGAGTCTTAACAACACCTGCTGAAGCGGAAGGCGACGTTTGAAAGTCTTATCTAAGTCAACCGCCATTCCCATACGTTTCCCTGAAACTGAGGAAGCATGGGGCATTTTTGTTTGGTTTCTTTCATATGATGAGAACGTGTGTGTCTCTGCCCGCGTCATGTGTGACCGACATGTGTGCCATTGTTTCGGAGTGTTTTCTGTAACTCGAGGAGGGCTGTGTCGGAGCTGAGAGACATGACTCAGGAGGAAACAGGTTCCCCTGAGCAGGGACAACAGGATGTGCTCGCTGACATAGTCGCAGACATATATGTGTGACAACACCTGGGAGGAGATCCCTCCTGCTTCTTGCTTCTAAGATGTGATTTTCAGCTCTATAGAACAGAAGCGGTGAAACCAAATGAATTAAAGACATGGGAATTGATTTTTTTTTTTTGTCAACCATTCCTTCATGAATATTCCATCTCTAAACGACGGCAACAAGGCGTAAAAATGTATTGCGCATTAAAGAAAGATGTAGAATGAGAAATTCAGAGGATATGTTCAGTCAACTTTTTTTTTTTTTTTTTTTCCATATGATGCCTTCTTTTGCGCTTATCAAGAATTTCCTGTTTTACTGAGAAATCCTCCCACCATCCCACAAAACATGGGTCTAAACCTGTTGCTCTTGGCACATGTTTAGCAAAAGACAGACTGAAAGTGTTAGCAACTGAGAGGTGAAGAGTTAACAGCCATCATTACCTACAGCACAGATTACAGCAATGTATTTAGGTCTCTTGAGGTCACTAATGACAGAGAACATAAATGCTGTGCTTTAAGCCATTTGTGTTTAATGACAGTGTTCACTGCCAACACAAGTACTCAAATGAAACAATGCAGCTCAAGAGTGGGGCCTTAAGATACCAGTGGTACAAGGTTCCTCATTGAGGGGGCTCATCTATTTGCCCCACAGTGTTTTACAGTCATGTGTGAATGCATTTTGTGGGAAGCTGAACAGATGATAACTCCTTCTAAAAAACTTGGCACTCCATACATTTCACTGTGATCTGGGATCAAGGTATTCCTCAAATAAATGCAAACTCAAAGTACCTGGATGTGTTTATTCTGTGTTCTACAGGTCAGGTATGTGCTGCATTTAAAGCAGACCTTTAATACAGCAATGTAGTGCAATTTGTGTTTTTCCAAATGTTAGGTGGACTTACAGCATTACTGTGTCAGGCCCAAATGATTAAATTTCTGCAAACGACCAGATATTAACTGGGAAAAATTATATAGCTAAATTTAGAGTGCAAATGTCACTGTCCAGCTCCATCTCCTTGTTAAAACATGGCCTCCTCTAAGTCTGAAAAGACCAACATGGCAACCACCGAATTCCGAACCTCAGCATTCCCAAGTTCACTATATAGTCAATGGCCCAAAATTTAAGGTGGAATACAATTCTTTAGACCAAGTCTAGGATCTACTGAGACGTCCCAAATCTGTTGAAACAAGTGTTATAAAAGAAAAGGAAAACCGACTCAATATCTTTATTTCCCAGTTTGTTCATATATTCATCAGTCCATCTAATAGAAATTTGTTTGGTTCCTACAGCATTTAAGTAATTTTCATGTCAAACTCAAAGAAAGGAAGAACTTTTACCACCAGCACTAACAGTAAGAATGTTCTTGTTGGCAGATCACTTGTCTGGCAGATTGGCTCACTGGTACCTTTTCCTGATTCAGTTACTGTTGAACAATGAATAACAATTACCATTCATGTCACCAGGACGCTAATGGTATTATTAAAAAAAGCCCCGTGGTATGTGTTATGTCGCACTGTGACATTTTGACACAGGGACACAAAATGACTGCAGCTCTGGAGGTGCAGGAACTCAGACATGATGAACTTGTGGTTCCGCTTTTGGTTCATACAGCAGACAGTGCTCGTTTCTTTGAGTGGAATGTGCGGTCGAGGAACAAAAGCTGCCATTGTCATACTCTGTCTTTCTCTGATGGCTTCAGTTGGCTTTCTGTCTGTTTTGCTGACACACATTCACTCTCCCTGTGTATCCTTAGTGATTCTTCCACAGTGAAAAAGGTTTTCATGTCTCTGTTGAGCTTATCAGCCGGAGTAATCACCTAAAAAAAAAATCAGTGTTTAGATTTGATCCTTGTTGATGGAAAGCCGTATAGAAACACATATTGTGTAAAACATCATTGTCTCATAACCATTGGCATTCTCTCTCTGAGGAATACTAAAAGAAAAAGGCAGAGGCAGAGAATATAAACAATCGGGTAAATTAATATAAACAAATCCTTTTCTTAGGGCTTAAGAAGCATGAAAAGAAGAATAAGCCCCTACAACCGTATGTATTAAAATAATTCATAAATCATTTACCCAACACCATCAAGTCTAAATCCACAATTATGATCCCCTTCCTACATGAAATATGCTTAAGATTTAGCTAGCTAGTAGTTGTATGCTTTTGGATGCTCTTTCTTGACTGTATTTATCAGCCAACACTTTCCTTGACTTTTCAATTTATTATGAGAATGATCATTGCCCCAAAAAAGCATTTTTTGTAAAAAGTTAAATCAATCATTTAATGATACATTTTTCTGAATTTTCAACACCTCAACAGAGCTCTGGTTTAAAACGTTTTTTATTGGATAATGTTGGCTGACTTTTATCTCTCATTCCTGATGAAAAAGAGGCAACATTTAGAGGTTGGGGGTGTGAGCTGGGTGGTGCTAAACAGCTGGCTGCAAAGACAGAGAAAAAGTCAAGTAAAGAATGTCAACTCGTCAAACAGCACATTTTCCTTCAGTAGCTGTTTCTTTATGCACTCGCCTGCTGTTTTGTAGCTGTTTTACACATTACGAATGTTATTCAGATGTCCTCTCATGAAACATTTTCTGGTGAAATGAACTACTCTGACTTTATCCAGTCCAACAATACTGCTATCAGTAGTTTGTACAGATAACACTTTATATGGTATTTTTGCAAATACTATTTTCTAATAGTCCTATCGTGGAAAAATGGTATTGAGAAACCCTGCTTGGTGAAAAATTTCCTCATTCTTAAACAGTGTTAGGTCTGGTTTAGGCCTGGCAACTGTGAATAATACCACTGCATATGATTCACATCACTGACATATTCCTCAAAACATCTAACGGCCCCTTATTTCCTGCATGGAAGCATATGGATTCATTCTGTTTTCCGCTGACTAATTTCACTCTTGCCTTTAATCAACAAACCCTGCTTTGAGAATAATTCCTTAGGCTGCTTTCTAACATCTTGTTAATGCTCAGTATTCTCTGATCAATCCAGTAGAATGTAGGTAGCAAGAAATTTGACGTTAACAGAGTCTATCTATCTATCTATCTATCTATCTATCTATCTATCTATCTATCT
>CAJRST010033334.1:7006668-7050995 GCA_907169785.1 Menidia menidia
ATCTATCTATCTATCTATCTATCTATCTATCTATCTATCTATCTATCATACACAAACGCACACACAGATTTAAACAGAAATGAACTCCAACCTGTTCACTGCTCCTCTACAGCCTCTGCTCTCCTCACCCTCCTCAGTGCTCCCCCATGTCTCAGGAATGTGGGAATGATTGCCTTAATTTTATAAAGCACAGAGCTTCCTTTGGTTCAATTTTCACCAACACCATAAAAAAGAAGCTGTTGTAAGGTCAGCAAGAACCCATCTGGTTTTGCCATTGCTGAGGCTTTAATGACCAGGTAATAAAAGTTCAATTTGACAGAAATTACAACAGATGTTTCAGGCTCAGAGTTGGCTCCACAGCAGGATGAAATCCCACTCTGCAGAAGCTGCCCTGATTTACTCTCTTACACAGTATAAAATGACAAATGTTTGAAAAACATGAAAAAGTGCAGAAAAAATGCAGAAAAAAAACACACAAGGCTGGCCATACAGTTTACTCCTGTTAAGTGGACAAAGGATAGGTAAACAGTTTGTATTCTCATTAAATATTAATAAACAATAATGCTTGAAATCTTTTATCCATTTCAACTTAATATTTTTTATTAATGAGTGAGAGTGAAGCAGTCCTAGTGATTTAAATATTAGATGACAAAATAGCATTTAATTCAATATGTGAAAAATGCTCGCTTTGAGTCGAGGAGATAATTATTCATGTTCGATCAGCTGCAAGTCTGTGAATTAGCCAACTGGAGCGAGCTCATTCCATGTGGTGCTGTATTTTCCAAAAAGATTTTAATAGTATTAGCAGTTTACTTCAACCTTATGCCAGTGTGATCTCATCTGCAGGTTTTATTTAGGATTTTTCAGTTTAATAGGTGCTGACACATTAACAGGTAAGTCTCAAGCACTTTTCTTTCTTTGCTCTCTCTGTTGAAGTGTGGGAAAATGTTTTTTAGGATGGTATTTCTTACTTAACATGAGAACATTTGATCAGTTTATGAAACACTTAAGCATGTCTCAGTGGATATGTCAAATTGAACATCCTCAGGGCAGGCATTTACTGAACTCCTCTGTATATTTTCCCACACGAACAAACAAAACTGCTACTGAGTCAACCTGTGTGAAAATAGCTCACATTTTTTCTGCCTAATGAATTACATGACATGTGTGTCAACGCAGGATGAACAGGATGCCACTTTTGTCGCCGTCGATGGAACAATGCCCTCAAATGCAAAGAGTGAAACTGCAATAAAAAAACTCTTCTTGTTCTAAGAGGAAACTAATCTAAAAATGTCTTTGAAGCCCAGCTGGTCCTCCAGTGACAGCTCGAGCGATTGACACCTGTTCTCACTTTTGCTGATTTATAAATCCCCAATGAAGGTAAATAAAGCGAAACCTCAGCTAGTCTCACATGATGGATGTTCTCCGGAGAGAATTCCACAGCCTTTAGCTTTTTGAAATCCTCAACCCGCACCTTAAAACAGACACACAAAAACACACTCCGAAATCTTCCATTTCCGCGCACATGGCTCAGAGGTGAGACGCATTACTTCACACATAGTCTTACAAGTTCCCACGGCTACAGAGGACGCGTCAAAGTTAAGAAGCATGCTTCAGAGCATGGGGAAATGTTCAGGCTCCCCCTCTTTCTTTTACTGTCAAGAGAGAGGTGTGACGAGGGTATCTTATTTCTGTGCTGCCCATGTGACTCTGGAAAAGTTTCTCAACAACAGCTTATTGTTTCACTGACCATTATTTATTCTGGGATGGTTTTTGACGTGTGACTGACATTGCTGAAAATTGATAACTTCCCTGTGTGTTTTTTTTTGTCAAATTAACATAGTGAAATAGTTTTTTAAAGCAAATCTATAGAATATAATAAATTTGTATGTTCTACAGCAGAAGCTTGTACATTCAGAAGAGTTACTGATTTCCTAAGAAGCTCTAATCTACTCTTAAGTTCGGGAGAGCTTTTCTTCAAATGAAAACAAACATGATCTATTAACGATGAACTCGTATAAGTACCTTTTTTGGAGAGGTTGGCCTGATTGAGATATGGATCACGATGAGGGGTCTGATTCACATCAAGCCAGAGACAAGTATCGTAATTTTTTCATCATGTCTCCTGCAGCCTACCTGCAGTTTCGACGTGGACTAACTCCACTTCTTCCTCTTATGAATGCATTTCCTTTCACAAAGCTAGTGTTTTTGCTTTCATTTATGGGAAAGGACTCACCATCCTAGTAATATTGTCAGCAGAAGTGAAACCTTTTCCTTTATGTGGCAACTTCATGGAATCCAAACAACATGATACTCATTTGATGTTTCACTGTGAAACAAATCTTTTTTTGTACTCTTTGTTTCACTAATCGTAAAATAAGAGTCACCCCTCTATTTGCATTCTAGAGTCTTGAAATGTGTATCTCACAAACATACTGTTTCACAATGTACGGTATTGTTTTTATCAGTGCTCCCAAGTCAGTTTACCTGACGGCAGCTGAGCATGTCAAAGGGAAGACTTTTGCTTTTACCTGATTTCATCTTACAAACTCCATCATAATACAACCAAAATGGAATAGCATGTGCTTTACAATGCGCCACATTGTGTTAAATGCAGAACAAATTTGCAAGGCTGTTATGGCAGCCCTATCAACTGGGAAAAGGGAGACTTCCTCACTAAACAAGCATCAAGCTATAAATCTCAGAAACTGATCACATGAGCCAAGCGTCAGCCTTTATCTATGATGGAAAAACATAACAGACATGTTCAAGTATGCATTATGTCAGACGTTTATTTTGGTTGCTCTTGAAAACAAGTGATCTGTGATGTCAATGATTTATCACCCCTGGTGCTAAAACAAAAAATGCTGGTAGTTTCCATGTGTTCATACAATGATAAGTGATTATTCATGACCAGTAAAGTATTGCATTATGCCATTGCATCCAGTATTGTGTTGAATTTCTTTTTTATAAAAATTATATGTTTTTTTGAATGCTGAATTACAATTACTGGAAAGCTCAAGGAAGAAAGATCTCATTGCGTATGTGCGTTTTCATCTGTGTAAGAAAAAATAAGTAAAAAGTTCAGGTTTAAAAAGTATTAAGATAGGCAGAAAAATAAAAAACGATGCAATAAAGTTAATATTGGTTAAACTTAAAAAAGTGGTGTGTGTGTGAATGTGAAACATTACATTGAATTTGTCTCCACGACCTTTTAGATTTTCATTGGCGTTCCCAGTTACTTATACTTCAACGGAAACAATGCATGACCCCAGAGCATCTGGTACTTGCCACTGAGAAAGTTTCCTCTGTGGTTTTGTAATTTGTACGTACTTGTGATAACAACCTGTCATAGACATAGACAATCTGTCCTTTGTAAATTACAGGCCAAGCTATTTACGCATATGGCAAATACTCTATTTGACTTGCAGGTACACGATAATCTTTGTCACTTTTTCACCTCGATGAACGTATAAAGGAAGTTCAGGAAACAAAGATTGTATGTGGGAAAAATTGCTGTGAGAAAAAGAGACACTTGTTTGACTTCCAGAATCACCTGCCGAGGGTGATGAGGTTTGAAACTCCCCCGGGCGTGTTTTCTTTTTTTTTTCTTTCATTGTAAAGGAATGATAGAGAGGAGGGGTGAGAAAAAGGAGGCCAAAGGTGACCTTTTTGATTATCTGTTCTCTGCCTGGGGAAAATGAACAGAAGTAAAAGAAGGAGTGAAGGAGAGAAGAGGTGGGGGCAGGCGGGGGCATAGGTAAAAAAGCGACATGTTCATTTCCTCCACTCTGCTTCAGGCAGTGGATTTTCACCAAAGCCTCGTGTTGTTGCACATTGTCTTGTCAGAGCAATGTGTGTGAAAACTCCACCCACAACAAGGTGAGAGCACACGGAAAGATCGCAAGGAAGTATAAGTTAACACTTTATATGCTCTGAGATGGGGTACGGCAAATCTTGAGTAGCTGCTACTTAGCAAGTGCTTGAGAAACAAACGGACTGATAAATAATCAATTTATCTCATGGAGAGCAAAGGCAGCTTTTCATTTACAGGCAAAAAGACAGTGACCAGGGGTTGGTGGTCTTGTACCAAGCTGAGACATCTTCAGAATTGAATAGTTGACCATTAGAAACTGATTCCACACTTTTAACAGTTAAATTTTGCCATGACAATGAGTATATTTATACATTTTTTTAGACCTTTCAGTATCTGCACTTCCAAGTAATTTCACATCTGAATTAGAGGGGATTAAAATCCCTGTTAACATGATATTCTGCAGAAGAAAATAGTGTGAAAGATTTATAAGTAATTCAGAGTCCTGTGCAGACGGAGGACATCTTTATATTACACATTTCCTGTCTTTTATATATCTTTTTTAAAGTTAGATTATCTTGCACACTATAATGTGACCCAGTGTGCGTAATCTGCTCATATTAGTAACATTTTTATTGTTTTAAGGTTAAATAACTGCAAAAGAAAATAAATTAAAAAGCCATTCACTGACACAGGTTGGATCTTGGGATGTGCCCTCTTGAAAAACGTATATTCCATTCACCATGCTTGAACCTTTTCAACGTTTTCAGATGAACTGCACCTCAAAAATTTCCCTGATGTTATCTGTCGACTGCTGGATGAATTGTTCACATTAAACAATTACACCCCTTAATCATTGAGTCTAATATACAAGTGCTTTGAAGGCTGTAGACTTGAGGGAAATGACATTGCTTTGAAAACGGCACATTCTCTAATCACTTAAATATGAGGATGTAACAAATGTTTCATGGTTTTAAACCAAACATTGGCTCACGGCAGTTTGTCATCATGTCAGTTCAAAGCTTTGGTCCACTGTGTCATTTTGTCATTTTGCAAAACACATGAAAACCAAAACCACACTTGTCAGTGTGACACCACAAATTTAGCAAGCAAACTAGTCAATGGCCATAATTGAGATCCAGTTTCATAAAGTAACTATAATTTCCTCTGTGCTTATCTTTCACAAGGCCCAGTAGTATGAAAAGTGCGGGAATTGCAATTAAAACACTACATACTATGTACAACCTCAAGAATTAGAACAGAAAATAATTATTTTGCACCTCATCACTTCAAAATCTCTCATCATCAAATATCTCTCTCTTTCTCCTCAGGGAGAGGAGTTCTTATTTGAATCCTACGGCTTTCACCGTGACTGCACAAAGTGCTGAGCCCGGTGTGTTTATGGTCATGTCTGTGAGCAGTCGACAGGCTCTGGAACGCCACGCAGAACCACCCATAATTAGAACAAGACTGTTTGACTTACTGCATTACCCTGTTATTACTCAAACTGAAGGACACAAAACTTGGTTTAATAGTTCTCCACATGACTGAGGTAAGTTTCAAGCAATCAAAATCAGACAAGCATTTAAAGTCATGGTTGTTTCGCTTTGCTTTTCATTGCTGGTGTTGATGGACGCCTGACAGCAAAAACAAATGATGAATTTAGCATGTTGGAAGGACGAGTGACAAATTGCATTTTCTTCATGTTAACAAAGTGACAAATCTTCTGAGAGCGTGCATATTACCACACATGCGTGTTAATCCAGATGGAGTTCATGAATTACTAATAAACCACGGTCTCTCCCAGGATTCTGCCTTGCTTATCAATAATTCACATATCTGATCAGAAACAGGCTATCTATTGGGTTGATTTAATTATCTCACAAGTAGAAAAGCTTTTAAAAGAAACTGCTCCTTCTGTCACAATAATCACCTTATTGATAAACTGCCAGGGTGGAGAGCGAACAAGCTGCCTTGGAACCATAAGTGATGGATGCTAAGTGTTTTTTTTCTAACACTGTGACACACCATCCATTCTGACCATCCCCCTTCACTGGCTTCTCCAAGTCTAGGCTTACCGCCACCAAGCTGTGGTGATAGAGAAGAAAAGTATGACTCATTAGCTGAGTATAGTATTGTTTGGGGGAAAAAAGAGAATAAAAAAGCCCTCTCACCACAAAAAAGAGAAAGACAATTGGAAATTTGTTACAAGACATGATGGCCCAGCAAAAGGTTATGTGATTCCTAAAAGAATATCAAAATACGTGTTGCAATGCTTAAAATACGTGTTGCAATGTTTAGAAATATAGGCAAAATGGGAAAGACAAAACTGCATTTTGCTCACTGGACCAAATTGGTAAAACATTAAGAGAAGACTTAACTGTTTCAGGTTGAACGACTTGCAGACTCTATAAAAAATTGAAGGCTACTGTGTCAATGTTTGAATCATGTTTTCTGTTTCTAAACAGGCCTGTGTACTGCTTCACAGGTTTAATTTGAAGTAATAGTTTTCAGACTGTGTGAGGAAGCTCATGAAAATCAAATCCTGGTCTTTATTTTTTTTGGTTCAAAATCAGTTTTATCACAAATGGAATTTGTTACAAAGATGTTCAAATTTAGGCTGTGGTTTGGGGTTTCCAACAACATTTCTTTGGGTCAGTCTGGTCATCTACTCATGTAATTCTAACATTTCTCTTGTTATTTAATGTTTCTGGAAACCACATACCAGCAAAAGCTCTGGTAACAAACCAAAGTGTATGCCCTTTCATACACAACATTGCTAACTGTGTTGTAATTAAGGCTTGTTAGATCTAACTCCAAATTGGTATGATCTGAATATTGAAATTATGGTAAATGAAATGTGTATGCTTAACGGTAAATCAGAGCTGTATAATCCTCATATTATTATAAATGGACAGATTAATTTAACTTTGGCTGTTACTCAGGATGTGAAGAAGGTTAAAAAAAAAAGTCCTCTCTCAAGACAGATAAAAATGAGAAATGGAGGTCATTTTTACTTTTTGCTGATCGCTTTGACAAGTCGGCAATCCTATTTCTGTCCACGGGCCATGTCATTGCACATGCACAAAGGATCATTCATATATTGTTACTATGCCAAGTGGTGTTGTGTGCTAGGTTTAAAACCACGATTCTGACCAAGGGATTTGGACTGCAATATGATTTTGGACAACTGGACTAGTTTTTCAACAACACTGCCTGTGAATGTTTTTTTGGTGGTGGTAATAAAAGGTTAGTCAGACCTTTTGAGATAAATATTTAGGATAAGGAATAAAAGCTACCTATTGCACATTATGAGGTGAGACTGGGCTGTCTGCCATGCGGCCTGTACTGACTTTTCAAATGATTTTTGCACAAATGGCATCTTTTCAGCTCCTTCAGAAAGTTGTCTTTCAAGATAAACTGTCATCTTAAATGAACAAATTATCCATGTGTCAATCCTAACCCAGGAATGCCTCCAAACCCATTGTGAGCTTTGCACTTCATATCGAGAGTGAAGCTCTAAGCAGCTGCTGCTTCACTTTCTCTCTGCAATGTAGCAGGGAAACCTGAGCTGTGCTATTGATCAGACTTCCAGGTTGTTAGCTAGCAGCCTGATGTCTCCACATTCACTTTATGACCTTTTTCTAAAAGAAGTGGGGGAGTGATGAATGATGGATACAACTATACCACATAAATCTTCCCTGAAGATTTCATGATTTAGACTAAGAGTAAGTATTTATATCTTAAACCTCATCACCCAAAACTAATTTAGACATCTTTCAAAGTGAGTGAAATTTAATGATTTATGTGCAATTGTTACAATGTTATACTACATAGATTGGGACCCAAAGAATTTCACTAGTGTGACGCTGGGAAAGGTCAGCTTTGCTTTCTTTCTGTCATTTTCAATATTCAGAAACTCTGACGTTCCTCTGTCTTGTTTTACATCAGAACTGCGCTAGTTCGTCCCTTTGGCTGGAAGGTAAAGACATGGCTGGTCAACTTGGCCTAATCCTGGCCAAGGATCAAGACCAATGAAAAGATCAGCGTGTAGTTGGGGGTTGTTGAAAAAAAAAATATCAGGACGCCATTTTGCAAAAGTGCCTCTTAAGCTAAGAAAACATTGGAGTTGAGGAGAAACAGCTGTGTGCACTGAAGCCTGGCATCTTCAGGATGAAAACAGGCAGTTAATAATAAAATAATAAGCCTGCTGAGTTCCTAATAAAAGCAACCTGATGAGACAATACAGTCAAGCGGGGGTGCTCACTGTATGCCTTCCCTTTGACACCACACCCACCAGAAGAGAAAAGAGACCAGTGAAGAAAAAAGAGGAGGTAAGGTTTGGCATGGTGGGTTGGATGCTTCTGCCTCAACCAAATGGCTCAAATCACCAGCTTTACCACAGAGAATTAAATTTGGCTGGGTAGCCATGCTTATTCCATGGTGCCATGTAAGGTTATGGACCGTAGTGTGTTAATGTTGGAACAAACCCAACAGTTAGACAGTCTGGACTGGATACTTCAGTATTTATGAGTAAGTATATTTGTGTGTATATGCATGCATGTGTGCGCGCGGTTTGTGTTCCGAACTGCAGAATGCCAGGGAAACCCCAAACCACCCAGTTTGTCTACTTGTCCCATACCTCACTCTTTTCTGCCTTTTCAGTCATCTGTCTCTTTCTTCTGCTTTGCTCTTTCTGCCATCTGGCCTCAGTGAACAGACCTCTGACAGAAAGACTCAGACAGCTCAGCCTTAATGGTTTGTACATTGCTAAATCTCTCAGCAAAAACATAGGTAACATCTTTGCCAAAAACTAGCTGAAGGGGAGGTATTGAATTTTGTCAGATTTCCAGTTCAATTACCCAAATTTTTCAAAAGTAATAGACAATGCAGAAAGCCTTGGGTTATTGATGGTCAATGCGGAATAAAAAGCAAGAGGGAATGAAATGATGATAGCGGGTATGATTTGATATATTTCGTAAGTCCCCAGTGTTTTTACCCCTTGCATATCCCCTGAGCAGCCAATCTTTGCTCTGCATACACTGATTTATAACACAAAAGTCAGAATAACCGAGTGAGAGGTAAGTATGAACATAAATCATCATCCTCTTCATGTACAACTCTGAAATCAGTACCCAGCAGCCAAGTCTACGGTGGAGGCTTAAGAGAACAATTTTAAGAAAAAGAGAACTGTGAGAAAAAGCCAAGAAACTATATATGAGCAGTAAGATAATATGGCTATGATTAGTCATGCTATCTATGGTTTTTAGAGTTTACTCCAGAAGTCTTGCACACAACAAATCTGACAGAACTAGAAAAATGTATTTTTTCTTGTAGGTAACAGTGTGTTGGTAAAAATGTTATTGTTGTTGTGAAGATAGTAGTGGGATGTGTTCAAGAATGTGTAAATACCATGAATCTTTACTTACACACATTTAATCAATAAACCTGCACTCACACACTGGTGTCTGTTTCATGGTGTAGGGGCAACTAGCAAGCTGGTTTGCAGCATTGAGTGGGATCCATGAGGGTGGTGTTGGGTTGTTAATCCTTTTTGCTGTACCTTGAGAATGATTGCATGCCTCAGATATTGATATGGGTGTATCATTGTGTGTTTTGAAATTGCAACTTTGAGTTGTGGAATCACCCAAGTGAAGGCCCTTTCAGATAAATGATAACACATCTGCACTGGCCACAAAGTCTATCCTCTGGTCTCTGCTGTGGCTACATATAGGCTTCAATATCAAACACTACAAATAATTACTTCAAAACACTGCATGGTGAACTGGTGACTTATAATTTATCACTAAAGTTATTAAAGTTACTGACAGATTTTAAGAGGGACTAACAAGGAGACGTTGGTAAGTATGTATTTTAAGATAAGATACAAATTACTTTATTGGGATGAATAAAGTGTTGGTAATTTGCAGGTTTTTTTGTGAAGAGAGATGAAATGAGCTGATAACATTTATTGCACAGCCTCCAGAACTTGGACCAGCTATCAAATCCTTTGAAAACATTTGACAGTAAATGAGCTTTGGGGGCTATTGTGAATCACCTTACAAGCCAACAAACTAATCCAGATGAAAAAATGGTTGATTGTGGAATGGAGTGCACTGCAGGTGTAAGCCAGTCCTTAGACATGCTGATAATTTCAATTAAACTCAGAAATTAAATGTATTATTTAAAGTATTGCTTTTGCTTGTATTCCCACCTTTGCCCAAAACAAACAACCAAACAAGCAGTGTCTTTATCTGCAAAGACAACAAAAGCTTTAGAGACTTGATCTGTCACGTTAAATTGGGATTTATCTAAATGATCATCTTTGTGTGAATTATTAAAATCACAAGCACCTAAAATACACATATCCCTTCAAGCTTTGATTGTAAAGTTCTTATAAAGTTCTCTGACCTGGATCCTAGATGTTACCTTTGCATGAAGAGGCACACTTAGCACACATTAATTCAACTTGATATTGATGTTAATATTACTGTTTGTAGAAGTGAGCATCTTCACATCTTTCCCTTTTTTTTTTACATGTTGTTGATTACCGCACTGAGTCCTAAATCTTGTCCCACACTTCAACCGTTTTCAATCATTTGGTTTGAAGCAGTTTGGCTCCCTCACTGGAAATCCCCCGAACCAACTACACACTCAAAGCACCAAGTAATCACACGCATCTGCATAGGTATGTAGTTTGTGTATGCAAGCAGACATGCGCTCCCTAATGTTAACACATGCAAAAATGGACTGTAGGCATCCATAAACGCATGGTCACACACAAACACAGACACGCATGTGCGTGCACACGCTTCCTTTGCCTTTCTTCCCTGAGGTCCTTTTGATTGACAGTGCCTGCCCCAGCTAGGGATTATGGTGGAAAATAGATGGGGGTTGTGAGGGTCTGGGGAGGGGTGACAGGGTTTGAGGCCAGGGTGAGGGAGAGTGAGAAAGAGGACTGAGGATTAGGCCCACTGAGCTTCATTAACCTGAATGTTTACACAAGCTGATCTCTCGCAATGAGCCCCTTTTCCTTCCCAAAAGTGTCCCATCTAACAAACTGCTGCCCCTTCCTTCATCAGTCCAATGCAAGTGTATTTAAGCAGAATAGTTAAATAAGCAGGAAGTCAGACATTGCATCCATCCTGATAAGAGGGGAAAAGTATACTTTATGGAACAATAGAATACATATTCTGTTCCACACTGACATATGATATTTTCCCCTCATATTCTAACAAAAAAGGAGGAAATTCAGTCAATAAGGTCTTAAAATGCCTGCTACCTGCATAGTTTGCCCACTCGTTTCAACTCAGGAAAAAACTGAAAAGCCATGTAATTTTTTTATGATAATGTTTCTGTCAATGTTTACTTGAGCATTCAGGTTGTTTTTAGTTAATAATAACTGTTTAAACCACCTGGGTAGGTTTAGAAATGAAATTCTCACTAGCTGGCTGAAAAAAAAGTGTCTTCTAAATAATACAAATCTTCTCGTCTATTGTCTAAAAATGTATTTTTATGTATATTCATTGTATAATGATTCTATAATAAAGTTAAACTGTTTGCATTTTTTAACAAATGAAAACACATGAATAGTTAAAGTGTTTAGAGTTTTTGCTTTGATTAATGTTTTAAAAAGAAAGGCCCTAAAAATAAGAAGTTTGGATAAATTTACCTAATTATGATCAGACCTTCACTGACTTTATGAAATGCTCTGAGCATGCACATATTCACTGTCAATCACAACTAGTTCGATAAGGCAACCCAACATAGTAAAATTCAAAAGTACAAAGGGCTAAAGAAGCAGTGAATTAGTGCCAGTCACAAAGCTGACTTCAAAGACACGAACTTGTGCTCTTGTTGCCTATCTCCAAGGACCCATTGAGTTGTCGAGATTTGTGCTGGAGCTCTAAAGACAACACTAGGGGCTATTTGCTTCTCAGATTAAAGAGGCTGAGTGAGATAGCCACCTAAAAGCAGCGGTAGTGCAAGGACAAGCTCCAGAGGTTTTCCCCCAAAAGAGCAGTTAGCAGAACAGAACTGCCTGGTTTGTTTAGCATCTCCCAGAAAGTGTGTTTTTTCTCTGCACTGAGGTGGAAAAGTAAATTAGAGTTCACCCTGTGTCTGGCTCTGGCCCTGACAAACTGAGAATGGTGTGTTGACAGCCACAAGTTTGCTCTCTTTTTAAGAGCTGTAACTAAGGGGACATGGCTCATGCTTATGTAAACAGTGAGAAGTCTAGAATTCTTACTCAGATAAGCTGGCTACGTGGCATGTATTTCAAAATCGGTATGAGATCAAATGCGTCAGCAGATCAACTGGGAGTCATTCTGCAAAAGGCACCTATTTGGTGACATCTGCCATGTGGGTCTAATTTTTCACCTTGAATGGTTCTGGGTGCCATGGAGGTTCACTGTGGGTTCGTCCCTGTTTGACAAGATGCTGATTCTCAAAACGTAAAAAAGGGGAGAGAGGGAAAAGCTTGAGAAAGAGAGAAAAAGACAGAAAGCTGACAAGAGTCCAAAATCGCAAATGCCGTCTATACAATCTCTTACAGGAAAGAGAATGTGGGGGGAATATTGAAGAGGGGGTATAGGAAGAAAACGAGAGAAATAGTTCTGAGGTAGCATATGGCTTTGATTATGAGGGGCAGCGAAGCCAGTCTTTGCTGCTTGTTTTGACTGGACTTTTCGGAGGAAGTTGATGTTGTTTGTTTTTGAATTGCAAGTGGCCTGTTAATGGATGAGCAAAAGAGACGAGTGTGCGAATATGAATCGCCTTTATCATTTGTTGTTAACCTTTATTTGCATTCCCATTCTAAAACTACGGCAATTATTTGTGGGAGTGAGCAGTGGTTGTGTGGATGATTGTAATATATACAGAGTCTCTTTTTCTCTCTGAATTTGCTCCAGTGTTGCGTCTAACGTGCTTTGATGTGAGATGAACATGAGCTGAAATTTCTAAGAATTATTTTCCCAGCCTGTAGGAGCTTCAAAAAGCCACAGGAATTCATCAGTTTGATGTTGAAATAGATGTTACTGAAGAAGACTATTCAACGGATAGGAAACAAGAAAATAAAACAAACAAGATAAAACAGAAACATAACAGAACATAAAATATCCCACGTGGCAATATGCTGGTGTGCAAAAAAGAAAAAGAAAAAAAAACGACATTTCGGAGGAGGAATATGAAAGATCCTGTTGTTCTGGCAAAACATTTGAAACACACACTGGGATTCAGCCTTCTTATCTGTCATTTCCTTGCTGACATATTGAGTGTGAGACGAACCTCATGGCAAAACGTCCTGCACCGCTGAATATGAATAAACCATCAAGTGCAGAGGCTTAAGCCAAGCCAAGTTCAGCACACTAGTATCACAGCAGATCAAAACGGGAGGTCCGGGAGTTCTTTATTGGCAAGCACAGCCAGACTCCTCAGTTCCTCCCTTCATCCCCAGAAACCCACTTTCCCAAACTTAATTGCCCATCAACAAAAGATTAAAAAAACAGCTCAAAAAACAGCAATACCCCCCCTTCCCCGTCATATTAATTTAAATGTAGGGTGACTTGCATTTTTCACAGGGGGATAAAGAAGAAACTTTAGGTCAGAGTGAATGAGAATCCAGAGGAAAACCGGTCAGTCCGGTGGTTTTTTTTTAATTTTTTTAAGGAGAAACTGGAGACTGGGACCAGGCCGGTGTCTTACGGGGAACTTTGAGGTTGTGATGATGATTGGAAGTGAAGTCTGTTTGGTAGCTGCTGCCTTTTCTTCAGGGGCAGCTGTGTGAATGTCAGAGGGGTTTTGGACCTTAGTCCTTGGCAAAGAAAGGTCCAAAAAAGCATGAAATACTAAGGAATTATTAAAAATGTAATTGCTTAGGATCTAGCGTGTTAAGACTGTTTTTTAGGATATGATCACAAAATGCTTCAATTTTGAGTAAAGATAAGCTTCTGTTTATGTATCAATATTTGATACACATTTTTAAATTGATTAAAAATGTGTTGAAATAAAATGTCATTTAATCTACTTGGATGAGCTTCAAAAGGTTGAGGTTTGGAAAATGATCTAAATAAAAAATTACACTTAGTTGTGGCATTTTGTCTGTTCCAATCTTCACACTATATGGTTTTATTCTAATACATGTACAAAAGTGTCAGTGTGTTTGAAAGTTTCAGACACCTTACAAATATATTGCCATCTTTACTGAAAATCGCTTCAGTATACATCAGCATTGCATCAATTGCCATGTAAAAAAGTGTCATAGTGTCAAATCATTCGCTTATCACAACCTTAACACTTCATTAAGCCAGCTTTGGGGTCATGAACTTTTGGCCACTGCACTTTGGCAGCAGCAATAACACAGTGTGTTTGAGGATCAGCGAAACATTATCCATAAGACGGGAAACCAGCTAGGAAGTGGAGAACGGGAGCGACAGGAGGATGTTCTCCCTGCTCCCCAAACAGAAATTCAAGAGGATCTGTTCCGAGGGTAGAAAGGTGTTAACAAAAGTATCAGTATCCTGGCACTTCTTCAGTATCTGCGGGGACCTCTGTTGCGGTTAGGGTGTACATAGATGGGCGTCTGCGACTGATCGCACATATGCAGTTAGTAATGATCACAATGTTCATCGGATGCTACCAAAAAAGATACAATGTCTGCTGGGTTTCTTGCCTCAGCTAAATTATTTCACGCTGCCTATCATGGATAAAAACAGAGCTAGTCCCCATATTCACCGTGCAAACCACTAAATACGATTTTTTTTTCGTCAAGAGAACACATTAGTGGGAGAGGGAGTGGAAAAGAATTACATCACTGTTGTTTTGTCTGATAACTGGGAGGTCTTCAAACTCAAATTTCTAAAAGTTTTTGAAAGGGGAAACAATAACAGAGACAATAACATTAGTAGAATTATTGGAGTGATTTCACCAGAAATTATTGCCGTGTAAAACTAAGCACAATGATTGACACTCCTATGACACCCTCCCAAAAACACACATACACCCAATATGAAAGTTAAGTGGTGATCAAAAGCTAAAAAAATCCCTACCTCAGAAACACACAAAAAAACCCACAGGTATCTATTTCACCTGTATAAATGTAAGAACAAGACAAGAGAGGGTCACTATGAACCAGGCCTTCTTTTGCAAACCAACCAAAGCGGGCAGAATTTTTAGAATTTACTTAGCTGAATTTCAACTATCAAACTTTGACTTTGAGCTATCCACATCAGCATGTTGCCTCTCATCATGTATTTCATATTTGGGGCAATGTGGGGAGCCAGAGACCTACCCAGGAACACATCAACATGTGGCTGAACAAACAAGCATTCATCCAAATGGAGGACAAGCATTTTATCCACTGACACAAGGCAGCCGGTCTCAGTGGGCAAGTTATACTAATTTGATAATATATTAAAACATAATCTTCAAGGGTGACTGATGTTCTGATGTTCAGTAAGTCAACAATGGCTGTTCTTTCATTCAGTCACTGCACCATGTAGTTAGGGAGCTCATCAACAGACCTATTTCGAATCTTCAATGAAGCTGATCCACATCTACAGAGCAAAAGATTCCATATAGTTTTGGATATTTTCACAGATTGGATTAAGTTACATTCAGAGGCAATTATCTACTGTTAGTGTGAGAATACCATGACATTATATAAGCTGATGGAGGAAAAGCAGACTAACTGAAGTTCAAAACTGTCTTCACTTAAATCGTTCGGAAGACCTGACTTATCCAGATAATTAGAAAATAAATGTTGGACTGTGAAAACAGACAACTGCAGGCGAGACCTGTAGCTGTCTGTCATTATCTCATCAACCCATCAATCACATAGATGCGCCACCCTGTGGGGAATATTTGCCAATAGGCATGCAGGTGAACTCTTAAATCAGTTTTAATTGGGCTGCTGAGTAACAAGCATGCTAGAAAAGGTGTGGGAAACTTTCCAGTGCTCTCGCAGTCAACTGGAAGAGCAAGCAATGATAGCTAGTCTGTTGCTTATTTCCTCCTAACAGGTTCAACATGATCAATGTTGAGTTCACATGTACTTTTAAAAAAGATGTTTAGGCGTAGAGATCATATAAAAATACACAAGTATAACAGCACTTACAGATTTTTTAATGCTGTATTTGCATCAGTGTCTGTTTTTGATAATTTGCAGCACTGCAAGTATATTTTAGCGTGTTTATGAGTTTTGTACAACTGTGTCTTAATGTTTGCTAATTAAATCTCAGACTGGATGTTTCTCTTAATCCATTATTTGGAACTGAGCTCGTAGGGGTCCAACCAGAAGGTGTCACAGATAAACACCCACCCACTTCTTCATGGCTCAGGCTAAGGATACTTCTTTCAACTCAACACTGCAAATTTATTGAAAGCTTCTAAAGAAATATTTACTGTCCCACTTCCTATCCCTGCGGGCACAAAGCCTGTAATCTCTCCACTCGTTTATTAGATCATTTGTCAAAGCCTTCAGCTTTTCTACTCTCTCCTTTCTCTTTGACATCATCTGCTCCTTTCACTTTCTGGGGCTGGTGTGTCTGCAGTGTCTGTGAATGCTTATGAGGCAGACTTAAAGAGGTGGTCAGAATAAAGGGAGAGACAGAGAGCGCAATGGGCCTCATAGATTAACTCCTTCCATGCCCTTCCTTTCCTTTTTAAAACAGAATTTACAGCTGATTAGTCTCCACTGTAAAGACAGGCCCCAGTTCACAGAAGGAACGCTGCAAAACATTTATGCAAGGCCAGACGCAAAGACGCTTATTAAAAACATGTGCGCTTCCAAAGACCCCTCTGAGAGAATAAAACCTCTGCAGATGGATCATTTTCAGCACATCATTGAAGAAATTATTGTTGTTCTAAAGCAGGCACACGGATACGCCAAAATGACACAATGTGCATTTTAGATAGGAGGAACATTTGTTTTCGAATAAAAAACAAATGTGAAGGCAGAAAATGTGATAATCTAATATTTCAGGAAATATGTCAGCATTTCGGAAAATTTGCCGTCTGTGCTGGGAACACTATTAGCTTAGTAAAAATGACTTCCTGGAAATGCAGGTAGAAAAAAGTTAAAGTTACTGATCCCGCAATGGTTCAATGAGACCATTACCACCCACGTGGCTTACTGTTATGTCAGGCTGGCCTCAGATCAAAACACAGAAGGCACATTTTAAAGATGTTTTACAATGCAGTGTTAAAAGTTAACACTGTAGAGCCCGGCTTAAGCCAAGCCTTTACCACGTGCTGACCAAGTAGTTTTTGCACCGAAACGTTTTAGTTGCAAACAATCTGTAGGCTTTATATGAAAATAAATGGCCTTAATCACAATGAATAGTATTTCTTAAAAGCATTCAAGTTGCAATAGCTTCCTGTTCAACCTGTCATGAAATACTTTTTTAATGTTTTTGTAACCCTGTAATGCCATATGTATCATGTCTGTTTCATACAGTCTTTTAAATGTTTTGCATCTGAGACCTTTTGCATCATTTAATGGTAAAAATTTTGCTCAAAAACCCTGTTGAACACAATTGTATATACCTGAAAACAGCAGTCATAAGACTACACAACAATAATTTTGACTTAACGCACATTAATAAAATAAAAAAAATCCAAAAACAATTTCATTTTTTTTTCATAGAATATATTCAGCCTCAAAGCGAAATATTTCTGGATGTGACTGACATGCTTGAAAACCCACAGAACAACTGAAAAGTCAAACACGTCAGTAACCTGTTCAATATTATTTGCTAGTGGAGTCAGTAATACACGATACTCAATTTTCTTAAGTTATATATTTCTCATCAGATTTGATTATGCTTATTCACAGTTTGTTTCCTTAGGTAATTGAACAGAATTGTAAAGGATTTTTTTTAAGCCTACAGAGATTGTGTTGTTTACAAGACATAGTTGACTAATGAATAGTTTCATAAGAATACTAATAGATTACTGTTATGTGAGTGTATGAGTCAGATGGCTTGCTTTCACTAATACTGATTTAAATATAATATATTAAATATGTTAATTTTAGTTTAAAGTGTGGAGACGAGACCAAAACTTTTTAGCCACTTCAAGGGCACTAGTGGAAAGGATGGAAATTAATCTAGACTCTTATATTTGCCAGGCAGATGTGCAATATCATCTCCCAAAAAGAGTTTGCCAAATATCAAATGCAACAGTCAGCATTTTATTGTTCGATTTAGGCAGTAAAATGATTTTACTTTTATGTGCACAAAAGATCATGTGCCCAGACATGCATCGATTGATTTCACATTAGTTTAACATTTTGCAAAAACTGTGGCAGAGAATTTACTTTTTATAACATAGATTGAAATACAGATAGAAAAAAGTAATTAATCACACTTTAACTGTCTCAGTGAATAACATTTGATGGTCATCTATTGCAAACATAATGATTTTCATCTTCCACTCCCTTTGATCATTAAGGTAAGCAAAGTTAGCTGGCTATTTGTTTTTACTTACTGGTTAGACAGTAGTATATTTTTCTAATAAAAACCATTTGCATCCAAACTAAGTTCTCACTGGATTGAAGCCACGAAAAGCGTATGAATAAACTAAAAATAATAACCACAGTCCAAATAGATTCTTGGTGAGCAGTCAGAGTTAGCACTGAGCTCATCACACCACAGCACAGTCAAATCACCCTCTATTTCCCCACTTGACGGTAACCTGAGTGTGCATGGGCAGAAGCATGAGATGGTGAGAGAGAAAAAATATTTTTAAAAGTGAGAGAATTTTATTATTGTTGATGACACATATGGAGAGGCAGAAGCTGGCGTGGGCATTAAGCCTCAAAGCTACCGTGGCGGCCAGGCCTCAGCTGCTACTACGGCTGCCTAGTCCTCAACCACGTGCCCACAGAGTATACAAGGCAGCCACAGGTATGTCCCCACACCCTAGGCAACACCAGCCATAGCCAGCATGCTGTCAGAACCTCTCGGGTGCCTTGTCAAGGTAATGAGTTGTGACTGAGTGTGCTGCCAGAGCACAAGCAATTTTTCCATTCATATATCCTCTACTGATGTATGCAAACTTTCCTCTACCAAAGAGGGACTCTGAACCATCTGCAGGTCAGTTTGTCGTATCACATCTGTGTACACAGGCTGTGTGTATGTAGCTTTTTGCATGCATGTATGGATGTATTATCTGTTAGTGGGTTTGCATCTGCAGGTCTGAAGGAGTTCAGAGTGGTTTGCCACAGTGGAAAAGACAATCACAAAACTAGCTGGCTAAGGGGGGGAAACTTTGCCCAGGTGTCGGTGAGTGTGTGCCTGTCTGTAGGTGTGTGTTTTCTCTTGGACGGGTTCCTAAAGGTTCTAGAGTCAAGCTGTGCACTTTGGTGCTGTCAGTGGATAAGAAAATGTCACACAAAATGTTGCTGCAAAAAGGAATCCTGGTCCATAACCCTCTCCTAAAGTTGATTCTGATCATATAAATAACGGCATATACACAAACACACACACACACACACACTGAATTTTAACCGTAAAAGAGATTTGTAAAATATTAGGATGAAAACGTAAGTGTATTAATTATAAGGTGTACTATTAAGTGGTGTTAATTAGTAGTGCGGTACTGACCAAAAATAAATTTGTTGCAGGCGGTATTTCCAACTGACATAATTTCATCTACAGTATGTGAGTTTCAACATAAACAAGAGAAGGAATGAGAAAATAATTGTGGTCAACTTGTGTGTGTGGTAGCCCATTTCATTCTTCATGTTGGATGTAGTATGCTTTTTCCAGGGTTTTGGATTTCTCATTATATGTTTAGTACATGAACTTGTATAGGCCTTGATACATAGTGTCAGAGTTGAGTGAGTGCGGCAGTGTTCACTGTTCAACTTGAAATAACAAGTTAAATAAATTATTTCGTGTAGCAGGGTTTTTAGAAAGGGGAAATGTTGTGCTGAATGTACAATTGAAGGTAAATGCTCATAAGCCTTCTTTCTTTTGTTCCTGACCTTAGAGTCAGTTCCCCTCCAGTAAGTTAACTGATCATGAGAAAAACTACATAACTAAAAGGAAGAACTGCAATCAATTTGTTGTGCAAAAACATAATTAACTACAATATTTCATCGTAGCATATGGACAGATAAAACAATCAAATTACTGATTTGGGTTAAGACTGATGGCATCTTTTATATCTTTAGCATGTTTACTGTCATACTTTGCCGATTAGAAATGTACCTTACTACTATCCTACTATCTTATTTTCTTACACTACTCTGCAACAGATATTTGGATGATTTTGGATGTTGGTTGTGTTAATAACATGTCTCGCTGGTAGTAAATTAAGCAGTAAAACAGCAAATGACATCTGAGCCACTCTGTTCCATTAGATGAATAGCTGATGAGCAGTGTATTCTGCTTCTGATCACCTCTGACTGGAGATCATATAAAAAATACCAACCAAGAGCCTGTAACCAATCTTTTCAAGTTTTGCAAAGGCATTGTCTTTCATTAAGCTATCCAAGAAGGGTGATAGAACTCCTTTGGGAAAAATACCAAATAACAATTTGTTGCAGAAATGATGGCGTTAACATTACTGTTTGAAGCATTTTGTAGAACTGTTAGAAATATTCTTAAGATCTGAGCGGGTATAGAAAATTGATGGAAGGATGGAGTTTAGAACTGGTAGCTGTTATTTAGCCTACACATCTCTTGGAATTGCTACAGTATTACTGCTACTAACTTTTTGCACATGGATGGGTGCTGCTTCACCCTCAGACTTTATGCCATAGAATGTTGTACTCCTCGTTTGATCATTGTATTTAAGTAACCATGAAATTAATTAATGCAACTCGAGAAGTCAAGAGAGCTCACATTTCAAGTGGAAGTCAGGATTGTTGTTTAAGTGCAAAGCAAAAAAATCAACTGCGATTTTCAACGTTTTTCAGAATTAAAATTAATTCTCGTTTGTATTTCATTTTAATGTTTAATCCCTTGGTAAAATTGTTTGTAGTTTTCTATATGCTAATTTAATTTGACCAATTATCAGGCATAAGCTTGGCTCTCATTGAAGTTTTAGTAATCTGGCTTTTGACTATATGCAGATATTTTAATTACGAAAAAGGTCTGCACATCGTCAACTAAATCAAACAAAATCTAAAAAATGCTGAGCCAGTCCCTTGCAGGAAGGCAGACATTTTGTTACTAAAATATATTTGGCTTCCCAAATCAACAAAATAGAAGGAAAAAAAATCTTTACCACCCCCCATGATAAATGTGAATAAATAGCCCTCTACTTTTTTCCAAATAATTTCCTGCCTGGAAGTTTTCAGAGACGAGGTAGTTTTGGTTTTCTCCCTCAGAGAGCTTTAGCTTGTTTGGCTGCAGGGTTGAGGGTCCAGCTCTAGCAACTAGTGCCAATGTAAACACAGCAATTCCTCTCCAATTAGATACACTAAATGCATTGGATTCGGTGCAATAAAGTGGCTGGTCCATGCAATTAATGCAGCTTTAGTCTCCACAAGCTGCTTTGGATGACTGGAATGGTTAAGATGTATCCAGTTTCAGTTCATGGCCACTCACTGGAAGTCTGATTGGGCAGGTTGGACTCATCATGGAAGTATAAACATGAAATTGGATGGGTGCTTGGTGGTTGAGGTTTTCTTTGGGTCAGCTGTGGAAAAATCTCCCCTTCTGCCTGACCTCGCTATCACACACATCTTACTGGATAACATTTTCAATGTATCATAAATTATATCGTCTGATAAGTGTATTTAACACAATATATGATGACTTTTAACAGATAAGGGTAACATTTAAGAATAAGCATGTAATCTACAATTTACACAAAGCACACATGTTTCTGTTAGTTATTTAGAATACTGGCATTTGTATCTAACTTTTCTCACGCCAGAAAACAGGGGAAAAAAGTTTAGAGAATTTGGTTGAGAACGTTTTCATCTTCATAGATGAACGTACACTTCTTAACAGCTAATCTAAATATAAAAAAGTGTAACAAGATAAAGCAATAATATTATTTCCACTAAGATCATTGTCACTGCATTTATTTAAATACTTTCATAGGAAACTTATTTTAGCATTTTAGAAAACAGAAAAAGTAGAACATGGTTCTTGTCCTCCTTATTCCAGCAGCCATTGTGCATTGTGTGTTCCTGGGGTGTTGCTTTTTACTATATGCCTGGGGTGCTGTGATGTCTCAAAGATAGTTTGCTAACAGAGCTTTCACTCCATTGCCTCTAATGAAAATCCATACTAAACATTTAGCTCTTTGTGAGAAAGGGGGGAAATTCAATAAGAGACGTAACACAATTTATAAATTACAGGAAGACCTAATCGAACCAAGTGGCAAAATGGGCAGATGTAGCTGTGTTTATATTTTTTCATTTTGCCTCATTTTTTAGAATACATTTGTCAACCTGTACCTGATAAGCATAAATACAATGAAATGTATTTTCTTAGACTATGTTGAGTTCGGCATTGAGTTTTATTAAGTCTTTTCTTTCACGCAGATTATTATAGTCATGCCGCCAGAGATGTCTACATTGAGGTATTCCCCAAACTAATGGTCGCTCTTGGACAGCACCATCGATAGTAAACTAATCTGCAGTCTGCAAGGCACAGGAAACAAATCTCATTAGCACTCACTGAACTATCTTCCAAGGAAACTTTCATCTTCAGACCACTCTGACAAAGGGCCTGAAAGCCAGACTAATGTCACTTACTAGTTCTAGGTTTAATGGCTGACTGAAAATGTCTGATAGATGGATGGGAAATGTAAGACTGAAGTAAATTGTGGACTTGTCGACTGCTAAATTTGTTGGCAGGAAGTTATCATTTCTTAATGGATTATCCTCATACTTTGAACAAATAAATAAAAAAAAAACATATGTTTTTTTTTCATTTAATGTTTGTTTGTTTTTTAGAAATGAAACATTGTTTCCGGACGGGAGTAATCAATTTAAGCAAAAATGAAAAATGGTAGACTTCCATTTTGCTCCAAAGCATCAGATTTTTTAAATTACAGCGTCATCTTGTGGTTGAAGTTATGGTATGCAACTCGAAGCTAATTTTGTTCATTTGGCCACTAGAGGGCGAAACCATTTTGACACCACATCCCGCGAGTTTTGCAGATCTCTCGTTGATTGTTTATAACCTGTGAACTTCCTGACTGTGTCTTGTTTTGTCCGCTCGAGCTAACTATCTTAATTCAAATTAAAGTCTATTTTCAAGATGGGATGCGACGGTGGAACAATTCCCAAAAGACACGAGTTGGTCAAAGGTCCCAAAAAAGTGGAAAAGGTGAGTTACATTAATTTCCTGACCCTCTCTGTTGAAATTGTTCCGTGCTTTGGACCCTATCGAAAACAGTCGGTTGCTAACGCTAACAGACTAAGCCTTATATTGCTAGCATAGAAAAATACCTTTTAACATGATTGATTATTTATTTAATTTCACTTTTAAATGATGTCCTTATTTGCATCAGATTTCAAACCGAAGACTTTAAATCTATACGAGATATAGACTGAGCAAATTGCTTTTAATCTATTTTATGGCGTAATACATTATCGTTGGACTTTTTCAGGTTGACAAGAATGCAGAGCTAGCTGCGAAGTGGAAGTACTGTGCTTTGAGCCAAGAGAAACTCAGACGCCCCATCGTTTCTTGTGAGCTGGGCAGGTAAGAGATGTGTTTTCTTATTTGTATCGTAAGTCAGACTTAAGTAATGGCCACCAAAGAGATATTAGATTCTATACACTTACCGTCAATTTGTTTACCATATTCTATAATTCTGGAATACTCAGTATCGCAAAAAAATAAAAAGCTGGCCACCATTCATGTCACTTAATGTTCGGTTTTCAGCCTTTTATTTTAATTAAAGACAAATAATGTTCACAAATGTTAACTAAATATTCCATAATTTCGTTTAAATATATATATATATTTCAAATAGAGCATTTGAGTTCAAGCTGCCATAGTCTTCACAGACTGCAAAGAAATATACCAGTTTTACAACAGATTCGATTTTTGTACTGTTTTGTAAAAGCTTTAAAACTTTGATATCCTATTATGTACACGTTTAACATCAGATATAAACCCTTCTGCCATACATCTTACTTATGCTTTATAGAGCCTTAACTCTTCCAGTTTATGTTGAGATTAGTCTAAAACATTTAAATATCATCAAGTTTTGCAGAACCTCATCTGGATACTGATTATGTCCTTGTAAAAGTGCTATACTAGTCTCCAGAACCCAGCTTTTGTTGTTGAGATACTATTTTTTTAATAAAAACCTCGTAACACAAGTGTTATTCACTTTTGGATAATCTTAAAAAAGAAATGTTGTTTGAAAGTATGTCCATGTTCTGTTTCAGGCTTTACAACAAAGATGCCATTATTGAATACCTTCTAGATAAGTCTGCGGAGAGACCTAATACTGAGGTTGTTTCGCACATCCGTGGGATCAAGGTATTGGGGCTGTCATATGGATATACATTTGCAGAGAGACTGGAGCCCAGGCAATTATGTCTGGATTTCTTTTTAGAATTTGTTTCTTTGATTGACAACATGAATTGTTTGACCAATTGTTTCTGCAGGATATAAAGGAACTCAATTTGACTGATAACCCTGAATGGGAAGGAGAGAGAAGAAGTACCAAAGGAGACAGATATGAAGACATTCACTGTGGCATGTTTATCTGTCCAGTTGTTGGTTTGGAGATGAATGGAAAACACAGGTAAACATCACCAAAGTCAGTGAGCCTAAAACTGGTTATAGGAAAACTTGCTTATGTCACAAAATATAATCCGAACATGTGTGGTTTTAATGAAGAATGTTTAAGAAAAAATATCTTTGGAGATTAAATGTTGCGTAAAATCTGGCAGGATTTAGCATCCCTAATAGCATAACTCATTTAACCACTTATCAGTGTCATAATAGATTATCAGACTTGTGCTGGTGTAGAAAAAAAATATTTTTGGTGTATTGTTCCTTTCTAAATATAAATCACCTGTCTTATTTGTAAAAAAATCTCTTCCTGTCTATTTAGTGCTGTTGTTAGGAATCATTCATTCTTACTGAATCAATATTTACTGATCAAGACATTCATTGCTCTCAGGAGATGTTCAATTGGCAGGATAAACACACGAGGGAGAACATACAGTAACAATGAGTATGATGATGTGAGAGATGCAGGCAAGAGTAGTCTTTCATTTGGCTTGCAGCTGAAGCTTCTGTAAATATTGTGTATTTCGTTCAGCAAAATTGTTAGTGTATACATGTTTTTTTTCCCACCAGGTTTCTTTATCTTTTTCACACTTCACAATCCTTGATTGTTTGAATCTGATGCTCTTTTTTTTTTCATTACTAGAGAATAGAGGGATATCTTCGGTTAATTTAACTGTGAATTAGTTCAATTAATACTGCAATTTGTTTACAGAATATTTTAATCCTGAGTGGCCAATCTAGTTTTATTTTTTGCTGAGGGACTGTTTTGAAACATGCTTTTATGGGGTCACTTTAAACAGAAACTAGAAAAAAATAGAAGGGTGACAATCTACCTGCATAGTACATATACAATTTTATTTTATTTTTCAGGTTCTGTTACTTGCAGACCTGCGGCTGTGTGTTTTCAGACAGGGCCCTGAAGGAGGTCAAGGCAGAAATCTGCCACAAGGTGAGTAACTGTCTTTTTTTTCTTTTTTTAAACTATGGTCCTTTCCTGTATACCTATTCTGTGCAATTCTTTTTGTTTCTGTCCTCATCGTATCAATTCTTACTTTGTTTTTTCTCTGTAGTTGAGAGCTCTATTTCAATCAAACGATAATGATCTGAAAATGAGATGGTTCCAGATGCACAGCTGCTGCTAAAATAGATAGGAACTTTGTGGCTTTGTGGCTATTTTTTAAGGCTCCCATGGGATGCATGGGAGAATTACCCATCTCAGATCTCTGTAGAGCTCAAACGTTGTTGTAACTGTTCAGAAAATGAGCAAGACTTGGCATAATTACGTTATTTTTACATATTTAGAACAACCTAGAGGTACTGCTAAACCTAAACATAAACTAATGGTGACAGGTTGATTGTTCTAATAATAGCATAAACAACCATGTAAAGAATCAGAAAGCTAAGTCACAGTACCCAGAACTGAGCTAATACATGATAAACTATATATGCTTGTTTTTTTACCAATTATACTTGGTAGTTGTATTATACATATTTTAGTTGAATATTTCTCCCCCCAGCTCTATTTGACCCAGCTGGAGAGCCATGGAAATCTCACAGAAGCAGTCCTATAACTTATTTTGGGTTTTGACCTGCTTGCTCAAAGCTTTAAAGCTATGTTTTTATTTCCCATACATAATCTATTTTGAGATATTATGCAGACTCTTTTGTTGTTTCTGCTGAAGTGAAAGCATTTAAGACCCGTCATGGATCAGTTATTCTTTTTTTTCTTCCCTTTACCAAAAATAAGGGTTAGCCCCCCCCCCCCCAGGGTTTCTCGTGGGAAATTGGCTCTGTATACAGACCTTTACAAGTATATTTGTGTTTGTGAGATAATTGTGTCGTGACAGCTTTCCTCACATTTCTAGCCATCAGTACAAAAGTTTCTTAAGTTAATTGGACTGTTGTGAAATTATAAAAAAATTTGGACACATCCAACCATTCATTAAAAAAAATACTTATGTAATGCAATCTAATGTAAGAACACCTTATTCCTTAACAAACGAACCGTAACTAAGCTTATCTTTCACTTCCCTCTCTTCCTGCCCCTCCCCCTTTTATGTTCATGCTGCATTATCTCGTGAACTGCACTTAATCAACAGAAATATCTGCTCCCTACCTCTGCAGACTCCTGGTTTTAGATTAGTTTATTGTAAACAATATACATTTAGTTGTTTAAAAAACAATATGAGCATGATTTTTTTTATTGCTTTGTTTTATCACCTTAAACATTATCTAATTTGTATTGTACTGTTGTGTGTTTAATTATTTGAGTTTGTGTTTATAAAAGGTTACGTACATATTTTCCTACCTTCAGCCCAGGCTAAACTCTGATGTAAAGTGAAAATTAATTGAATTTGATTTAGTTATCTTTAAAAAATACCATAAATTCTTAAGTTTAAATTTCTAAGTTTAACACTAAGTGTTTGTCATTAAACTCTCAAAGGCTGATGAAATGATATCTTGTCTAAGAAGGAACAAAATAGAAGATTCTGCAAAATAGCCTTTTTACACTTTCATGTGGTCTTTAATACATTAGACAATAGATTTATCAACACATGCATCTCACAGCTTTACTTTATAACAATAAATTTGTAATTCATTTCGTTGTATTTTCATGACTTTGTTTCATGAATAATCAAAAATAACAATGTCAGAGTCATAAAGACGTATTGAGGCGTGCACAGCACAGTCATCCTTCTCACTTTGTGACATCTACTAAGTAAATGCAAATAATCTGCTGCTACATTTAGGACATTAACAGTCATTTCATGCTCCAGCATGGCTGCTGAAGTCCCTGCTGCCTCTTGAATTGCTCTGAGTGGCAAGCAGCCATGACCGCTCTATGGGAACAGCTGTCTGGTTCAGCACTTTGCTCCTGTGCCACTGCTCCAGACAGTCTAGTGCCTCCGGAAATGTATTACTCTCAAACTTATTGGCAAACATGCTGTTCTTGTTGATGATCCATGGCAGGTCTTCCACTCCGTAGACGCAGATGTCTCGCACGTAACGGCCTTTGGATTAAAAAAAAAAAAGAAGCAATTTAGGATTTAAGGCAGAATCAGTTATTTTAATTTTGAACTTGAATGTTTTTTGTGTTTATAGATTAAATTATTTGGGTGAGTAAGCTAATGTGTTTTTAGGTGTACACAAATCTTTTTTTCATCCTACTATTAAAGCACAAATCCATAATGCGCAAACCGATTTGCTATCACACATAAGGCCAGATGGTTTCTGGAATATGATGTCCAGGCACTGTTTGCTTTTTTATTAGTTCCGACATACGTTTCTGATAATCTCTGTTAGACGTGTCCTCACAGTAGAAAAAACTCCTGGGTGCTGCAGTGGTAAAACACGCTTAATGGAAGATTATGATTTAAATTGGGTATCTAATCTGTCCTGAATGATAGCATTTTTTGCTCTTAGCCAGAAAACATTTGATAGCGCGTGGGAGGAACATTGAGAGAGGCAGTTGTTGAAAGAATTTGGATCAGAGCTACAATTGTAACATGAAATGTTGAATCTAACAATGAAACTGGAATTTGGTATTATTTCCCAGCAGTTGTGCGCTTAAACAGTAAACTGCTCAAAAGCAAATCAGTGTCATGCAGACATTTGTTAATTTCATGGAGACAACATAGAAAATGTGTGGGCTTCAGCATATTAGTGGAAATGGCTCAAGGCAAAGGCTAATAAGAAGAATATGTTCATGTGGCAGGTGCCTAGATACAGGCGGTTATTATATTCAGTATGTCCGTATTTGTTTGAGGTAACTTGGATAACTATTAGCAAAAAAACAAAAGAAAATATATGAAGCAATCGTGTTCTTTAAATCCTAAATGTGGTTTCCAAAGTATCAATAGAAATTGAAACCAACTGTTAATATTCAAATGCTACGGTACTGTACCTCTGCACCCATTGTGTGTCATTCCCTCTTGATCCCTCCATTTTATTGCCCGGATATCTCCTGCCCAACCTCCATCAATGTTGCTGCCCGGGGCCTCTTCAAACATGTAAGCAGACAAAAGGAATAATTAGAACATAGCCCACCTGAAATGTACTGATTTTTTCAAGGTGTAATTGGCAGATGTGCACCTTGCCCAGGCAGCTGGGATATAGTCCTGAATGCTTCTCGATAAAGCGTGATGAAGTGACTAAAGTACTGCTCTTAGGTAGAATTAAGAATAGGAAATTTTGCCAAAATGCTCAGTTCATCTTAGCTATTAAAATAACTTATACAATTAAACCAAAACTTTTTGAGGACAATAAGTAGGTTCCATTATCTTTGTAATCGTAATAAGACTGACAATGAACAACTTTGCATTTTCGTTCAAATTGCACCAGGTTACAGTCCTTATCTCTCCTTTGGTTAAAGCATTTTTTTAAATCTAAAAATACAAGGTCAGCAGAACAGTTTTATTTTCAGTGACATGCATGTTGGATAATGGTCAATAGTTTTAGATTTGCAAATGAAATTTAAAGGCAGGTCCTCATAAACATAGAATATAATTCCTACATCTAAGTAAGTGTCTACCACTGGATATCCTGAATTCGGTATACCCAGTAAGACAGGCAAAATAAATAATCTCCATTGCCACTAGCTGTAGGTGTAGAGGACAACCCAAAAATACACCCAATTACAAAAATGTCCTTGGAATTCCAAAGAAAGCATGTAACCTGCTCAAAAATGCTGTGATGGCATGACTCAACATGCATTTCCTTGACCAGAAAAGAAAAAGGAAATAGAAAATTGACTGGTCTTATTTGACTGTATTCAAAAGCATGCTGAAGCAGCTCCAGGTTTAACCATTGCTATATTTTGACATTTAGTTTAATGCAAATTTAAGTCCCATATCAATATGAGTGACAGTGATCTTGGAGCCTAAATACTGAGTTGTTCATTCTTGTCCCATACAGTATGTGCAGAATATGGAATTCATTACCTAAATATTTTTAAAGCACTTTGCAAAATACTATGTTTTTTCAGTTGCAAATATCAATAAATATGTTGCTCTCTCTGCCCACTATTAATATGCAAATCTTTAGCCTGCTTTATTTGATAACCAGCTGCTAATCTTCCAGGAGTTTGTGCTCTTGTTTCACTGCAGAATAGGGAGCAACATTACTTTACCAGGTGGGATCACAGTGAAAATAATCTGTATTTAGGTTTCTCAGACCTAAATTACTGCTCTGAATGCTTGGTCTACTACTACATCTATTTGGAGATTCTGATATTTGCTATAAAAGGTTCAATCGGACTGGCCAAATGAAAGCCGTTTAGTGTGCTTGTTTAAGATCTTCTTAACCTAGTTCTAGCAGTTGTGTTGCTGTCTCAAGTGTCTCCTGTTATCATTTACAAACATTGTTTTTTTCTAGTAGATAAGAAGACCCATATTTGGAACTGTGCTGTAGAACGTGGATAAGAATAATGTCTTGTGTTTGTGTACATTTTAAAGCAAGCATGTTACCTTTGATGTGGTTGAGTGTCACAAAATAGTGTTCGTCTGGGCTGAATGTGTCTTTGGACCACTCCAAGAGTTCACGGGCTACAGGGCTTTTTAGAACAAAGTCTACAAAATCCCTTGTTAGAGCATAGTATGCTGTCCCAAAATAAATTTGCAGATTGCGTGGTGGAGGACCTTTTTTCAGCCCCTTTGAAACTACATGAGACCCTGGAATCTCCTGATACTGGAGTTTTGTTCTATGACTCATGTGTACAGGTTGTTTGACACCGGGTGTCATGTTTTTGTCTCTCCATTCTTTGCTCTGCATGTACTGCACCAGCTCCAGATTGCTCTTGATGGGGAAATCCTGACCACACAGATTCACTATCTTCTTCCAGCCTACATTCGATGTCACCAGATCCTTCATGCAGTTCAGATCAGCTTGTAGGCGTGAAAACCCAGCATAGGTCACCGTCTCGCTGTGGCTGGAGAGGAATACGTTGTCAAAGCAGTGGACGAGCCTTTGCACGGCTACCCTGAACTCCCATGGAGCCTTGGCGTCCATGTGAATGCAGTAGATGTTTTGTGGCATGTAAATGGCTCTCAACATGCGCACAAAAATCTCCAGCTCTTTGTGAACAGTCACAATGAAAGCTAAAGGGTAGTGCTCTTCCTCTTGACTCAGAGGTCTGGTGATAAAGTGTAGGTCTCTGATAAAATCTGAACATGGCACGTTGCTGTTTAGAACATAGCTTTCCACCTGTAAACGAGAAGGCAGATGAAATTCAAACTCATATAAAAAATTAATCCATGTTTTAAAAAGGGCTCTTACATTGATCCTAGCATCATTCTGTAGATGTGGTTAATCTCATGTTTGGCTTGATTTATTCCTTTTTTTTTTCAATTGAGTTTGTACATCTGTTTCTATGAAGACTGAGATCAGTCCTCGTAGATGCTGTGTATGTTTTCAATTTCTTTTTATGAGTAGATTGAACAAAGATATAAATATGCTACATTTCTGACAGGGATCTGCTACTCAGTACTGCTCTCTGGGCTTATTGGGTTTGTTCCAGAAGAACTTTTGCATTTTATTGCTCAGAAATACACATACAATAAAAAAAATAAAAATAAAAATAAAAAAACATACCTGACAGTCATGCCGCTGCCATTCTACTCCTTTGTCCATGCTGGGCAGAAAAGCTTTACATTTATTGGATAAGGGTCTGCAACTTGAAGGGTGTAGGGATTTTCGTTCAGCTGGCATCATGGACCCCAAGTAAATTAATGAGCAGATAATGCTTATCCCCAGGCAAAACAGAAAGCTGTACTCAAGCTGGTGCATAATAGCCTGGTTTCTCTGTAGAATGTTGGTACCACAGATAAAGCTTCTGCAAGAAACACACCCAGTATGGTTATTTTCAGAAGGGCCCCAGGTCCTTGAGAAAAAGTTATTAAGGTTAAATATGTAGGTTATATTTAAATGATTAAACCATCATTTTTGTAGTGTAGCGCTAGGCAGGCTATTAATAACCATAATCAAAGATGTGGCCCATTAACTGACTTATGCGCTTTGCTCAGATAGTTGCATTACTGTGGTATATGAATGTTTTCCAGGACAATGTGACTCATGTCAATACAAATCTGACACTTAAGTGAACATCTGAATGGCTGCCTGATCTCATTGAAAAGAATGCAACAAAGATCAGTAATGACATATTTCTGAAATGTTTGGCTTTTGGAGGAAATGTGACTGGACTGGATCATCACGCTGTTCTGTGAAAAAGGACTTTCTGTCAGTGGATTGCATGTATATGGGATGCGCCCATTTAAACGGGTGAAGGAACCAGCTGAATAGGACTTCAGTTGTTATAGGCTTCAGTTAGTGCTGATACTGAGATCCGCAACATCACAAATGATTTATTTTGTGTTTCTTCTCTCATATTATTTATCCACAATTGAGCCTACTGAAATACTTGTAAAAGTTAAAAAAAACAAATGCATTTAAGATCTGACAGAAACCTCAGTGGTGCTCAGCTGGCTGAGTGACATGAACTGTAATTAAGTTGTTCAATACTATAAATAATAGATATTATAACTCACGGGTAAAGGAAAAATACGTTGGAAACAGACACAGTATAGTGAAAACAACTACACTTGAGTCCCCTTGTTGAGAGCAGCACCAAGGATATAGATATCCAGAGGGTGGCTTCCATGGAAATGTGTACATTTATAGTCCTCTATCGAGATGCTTCTCTCAAGTGGCCCCGTCCTTTTCTGCCTCTGATACAGTCAGTTCGAAAGGCTTCATAGCAAATGGCAGCATACCGTATTTTTGCTGAAACTTTTGAAATGGGAACTTGATGCAGAGTACAAACAAAATTTGATTTTGTAAGATGATTGTCATTTTCACGTTCTCAATACTGCAATGCTGCTAAGATCATCTAAAGTGTTGTATCTATGCAACACAAAAAACCTGTACAAACACAGAGATTAAGAATACAAAAACCTGGCTATTACCTTTGAAGCAGTTCAGCCTGACGTTGTGTAGCTTTCCACTTTATCTGTTTGGATCTCTGCAACCCAACCAGCTCCTTGGAGCTATATCGCTACGGTCCATTTGGAGGCCTGTGGTTATCAGAATCCATTTCCATTAGCTCCATTATCAGTCATAACGGCAGCGGTATCAGCTAAATGTTGTTGTCGGGGTTATTTTGTTGTTTGCTGGTGAGGAGGCAGAGCTCTCTGTGCTTGAAGCTCTCTTAGAGTGAGGCGGTCTCTTGGACTGAGGGTGTGTTATCCTCTCGTACTCATAACTGATTAAGTGGCTCCCCTCAGACCCCATGAGACAAGATCCAGTACTGCCTGGTTACCAGCAGTAACACCCAATCGCACACCTGACACACACACTCTCTACAAAGATTTTTCCACTCCTCCCACATAAGAATTTTCCTACTCACTGGTGCATTATAGCTTCATTTCCTGTCTTTTTCTTCCATTGTTTCGCTTCAGATCTTCTCCGCAAAGGTTCCTTTTTTCTATGAATTCGAAGTTTTTCAAATTCCAGCTCTTCCATCCACTTTGATTTGCTCATAGTTAGTCATCCACAGCGTCTTCTCTCTGAATACTGCCTCTCTCATACTCCCTTCCTGTTGATTTGCCGCGTCCTCTTGTGAGCTTGTTCCGTTAAATTACGATAAGAGGCTCAGCTCGCAGTGGCGTCATTTGTGGTAACTGCAACAGATGAGTAACTGACTTCAGAGCAGCTCCCACAGAGTTTGTTTGCTGCTCCGTCAGCTTCTGAGATTATCTCTGTTGTACTGGACAGAGCACATGGCCAGAGTTCACACCCACTGAGCCTGCATTATGATCACACAATAGATCCCCGCTGGTTACTCGGTTTTATGTTTGTGTTCATATGGGTGTGGGTTTCCCCTTTTTTTATTAAGCAGCCAAGCTGCTTGTGCTATTCTTGTTTTACACAGAAACGGAGTTAAATATTTTGGGCATTTTTTTCCATAGTGTCGTTACAAGCAAGTTTAATGTTAATTTGTTTGTTTGTTAGAATTTAATCTTTAAAGGATGAAAAATGGACAATTGAATAAAATGATGAATTACCTGTTAAGGTTTAACATAAAAAAAAAACAAAAAAAACTTTTGATTAGATTTATTTATGGTTGCTTATAAGAAAATATTCCCTAGCTCTTGTCATTCTGATTGATTTGCCTACATTTGCCTCTGAGCCTATGTTGTTGACCCAGATGCTTTCAGAAGATATGTAAATACTTTACCCAGATTTGATATTCCCCCATTTTACCTTCCAAATGCCAACCGCAAATACCTCAGAATTTTACAGACTTCCATTACTCAGAGGAAACAAAGCAATCATTTGCAAGACAAAAAAACAAAAAAGCAACAGGTCCCTTTTTATGCTGTTCAGCGGAAACTTGTACACACAACATTCATTTCACCTCGTCAGAGAAGTGATTTTTTTAAATGGCTAGCAAACTAAGCTTTTACCTGTGAAGTAGATAATTATTTAATATAATAAAATAATAAAAACTCTAAGACCTTTTTATTCCACTTTATTTAAATGTATCCCTTCTTCCAACTCAATAACACACAATTTACAATGGAGATTTCCCTGAATTTGTCATAATTTATGTTGGTATTAATTTATTGAGACAATATAATAGAATAAAGCACAATGTGACTTCACTACCTTGGAACAAAAATGCTGAACATTAATCATTAATTTACCTGACACTGATATTTTCTCTTTTATTTCTTTATTTGGATGGTTACATTCGTATTTTTACTTTCCAGTGTGGCGAGCCTTTTAAAGATGACACCATTGTTGTGCTCAATGGCACAAAGGAAGAGGTGGAGAAACTGAGGGAGAAGATGGAGGACAAGCGGGCCAAATCTAAAAGTAATAAGAAGGTAAGAAAGTTGGTACCCAGGTTTGAATTCCTGTGAAGATACTTTTCAGATCTATAACCTGACTTTGTATTTACCTTGACAGAAATCAAAGAAGAACAAGGCAGCCGAGACTGTGTGTGCAGCTTCAGAATCAAAGGGTTTGTGCTAAGTCTGAGTGGTGTTGAGATAAAGGCTTTTAGCATTTACATAAGCAAAACTAGCCAGCTAACAGAATGCTATGAAGCACCTCTTCATTTGAATAATGTTTGGATATGTCACTAGTTGCACTGAGTTATATTCTCTGTTTGGCCTGAATGTGACCCCCCCCCTCCCCACTTTACAACAGAAGACACACAGTCTCCACCAGTGGACGTAGCCGGGAGGAGCTCAGTAGAAAAGGGGAGTGAAAGCAACCAGTCAGGTAGGTAAACACACTTCTCTTTCAGAAATACACACAAACACGGAAATTTGAACAGCTCCATCTGCCATAACAAGCATCCCACTTTCAGCCCCCCTTTATTCACTACCATCCAGTGAAAAAGCGATCCAACCATGTGGTTACTGCTTTTGTCTTGACATTTTGCCTGATGAATGTCTGTCCTCCAGCCCACATTTGCACAAAAAGGGATTAAGTGTAAAGTTACAAATCTTGTGATTAAGATGGGTGAAAGCTCCACAGGTGGTGCTTCTCTCAGCAGTGGGTGAATTTGTGCACCAATATAAATGTACTTGATTGTCTCGTGAACTAGTCATTACTACTTTCAAATGTGCTGGATGTTGGAGTTACCTTCATGAAGACAGTCCCCGTAAGTTTTTCTGGTAAATTTTAAAGTCCAGGCATTTAAAAAAACAATCACATCAAACATAAGCTCTTTACCTCTTTGAGCGGGTAATGCTCATTAAGTCTTTTTTGTCTTCAATAGCATGCTATCACAAACTGTAAGAACTCATTGTAATGAACACTCTTTTCATGTCTTAGAAATGTTTTTTGACTAATATCTATTACTTTTTTACGATTCAATTATTAATTGGTATAAAATAAGCACATAAGGTGCATCACTGTGCATCTTCTGTGTGGTTGCGAGAGCTAACCTCTTATGAAACGAGGGTTTTTCCTTTTGATTCACAAAGCTAAAACTACAGACTGCTTGCACATGGAACTCACTTCCCTCTAATATTTGGGTCATTCAAAACCTGTTTCCGCTCTTTACAAAGAACTATGACTATGTTGAAGTAGTGAACAATTTCCAGGCATTTTTTTGTGCTTGATTCAGTTTCCTGTCTTGTCTTTGAGGGGTGTGTCTGTACCCAACAGACTGGGATCAGCAAATCTTTGCCGTCTCCTTCAAGCAGATGCACCTATATGATGTTCAAACTTTTCTGAATATAAACAAAAACTGCAATCTATGTCAGAATTACCTTTTTAAAAAGAGATTAGGGGAGGTGAACCTTAGATGATATTAATCCCCTCTTTCTTATTTGTCATTTCCAAAGCAGTTGAAGATGGGCCCTCTGGATCCTCCACCTCCAGTAAAGCCTCCGCCACAAAGAGGTCCATCCAAGTGACGGACGGAAAGTCTGAGGTCTTTAAGTCCCTCTTCACCACACACAGCTCTGCTAAACGCTCCAAAGATCAGACATCCAACTGGGTCACCCACACCCCGTATCACTTCTAGCTGCCGTCACCCACTGCAAAGCAAAAAGTGAAACCATCCATCACCCTGTTCAGTATATCAGACATATGCTAGCATATAATAGCATGTGTTCACCTTTTTCCCAGCTGACCTGAAATTGTTATGTCACCGGTGGGTGGACTCGCTCCCAGCTCCCCTCCTCCGTTCTCATTGGCTGTGTATACGTGCTGTCAACATTTTGTTAAGAGCCCCCCGAGCGCCGTAGACCTCTTCTTTTGTAGCCTAAGGCCTCTCCCATGCATTTCCCCTGCTGTCTGGACTCTCAGTCACAGTTGTTCTGAGAGTTGTTCCAAGATGACTTCAGGATCTGTTACTCTGCTGCCTCCTAGTGGCAAGAGTACAGCTTTTTTATTTAAGTGGGAAATAACTGACGCTATTTTCACTGCAACATCTCCCTTTTTATATCCATATTATTTTTCAGAAACATATTTACCAGTCAAACAAAGGATTTAAGCTTATTTTCATCCTTTGCTTTGATCAGTTATTATTGTATTTTTTCCTCAGAATTATTTTTGTTTTTTTATGCTGTAGAGAATCTTGTGATGGACTGGTTATCTGGTGATTCAGGGTGCACTCTTTCTCTCACCCAATCACAGCTGGGATAGGATATTATAGGAAATGTATGGAATTAAGTTGTACATGAACAGGAAAAAGTACTTAAACCAAAATACAGTTTTGCTGGATGATGTGGAATTTAAGTCTAGCGGCTGAACACAACCTATAGAGTATTTTTTCCATATAAATTAATTTTTTTCCCTGATCTTCAATGTTTAAGTAGAATTGTACACACTCAATACACACTTATTCAAGTTCTCACAGATTTAAAGGTAATTGAAAGTATTTTTGTTCATTTTGCAACAATGTCCCAATAAAGTTTTGTCTCATTACGTTCAGATTCCTCCTACTTTTTTTCTTCACTTTGCAAATATTAATTAGTCCTCAGTTCATAAACACTAAGGCCCAGATTATGTAATCATAAAAAAATTGATAACAAAATAACATATGAATCATACTATATCACAATACCGATCTTAGGTCTGTTTTGTAGTTTTTCATGATAGTTTCAACACCACATGTCACATTTTTATGAAAATCTGTGTACAAAGTTTACTTTGTGTAGAAAAAATGCATGAGTGGCCCTCATGGTTTTTGATTGAGGGCAAACCCTGATGATTCGGGCATTTATGGTCAGATATGGTACTGTTCTTAGCAGAGTTGATTCTCTGGTAAGAAAAACAGATGGAAAATGAAAATATGCCAAAACATTTCCAAGAAACCTTTGCATGTAGTGCTAGCGATTTTGCTTTAACATGGTTTAACCAATGTGATTGGTCTGAAGTATTGTATATAGATTACATAGCAATCCTTTTCTTGAAATTAATATCTACAACACCTCAAATGTTTATGTTTTAATTGCCAGCATGTCAAAAATGTTATCAATAAGAAATATTTTCATCTGACAGGGCTTCCCACTGTACCCTCTATTAAAAGTTTGTATTTTATTATTATCATAATAACATGTTGCACACTCAAATTGATTATCTAAGATTACCCTCAGGCTTACTTTTGCATGATGTGCCTCGATAAATGTCCTTATCATTTAAAAAGCAGGTGAATTCAACCATAACACAAGTCCCACTCTTTTCAGATTTCAGAATTGATTGGTGTTGTAATGAGGCCATATGGCCACAAGATGGCGGCAGAGCCATCCACATGGCACCGGTTGACTCCATGAACTTTGGAACCCATACAAAAATGGGATATCCCACAGATATCTAATTATTCCCACCACAATACATCAAATCGTTGATGATTCACTTTTATATAAACATGCAATTGCATTTTAACTCTAGGGATTTATGTATCTTAAAAACATAAATAGAAAATGAACATCTCTCTCTGTATATATGTATATGTATGTATGTTAGCGCACTACAAAAATTAAATAAGGTTTACCAAAATCCAAGCTGTCTTATTTCACTTTTAAATGACCGTTTCATTTATATATATGTATATGTATTTATATATATGAATATTTATAAATATATATAATATATATCAATGTAAATATATAGAAATATAAATTCCTATAAATATATATTATATATATTATTATATATATATTTTGTTATATATAAAATAAATATATATATATTTTTTTTTAAATCAAAGTAATCAAAGTAATTATATCTTTTTAAGTAAAACTATTCTTTTGAAGTGATAGAAATAGAATTTATATAGGTTGATATATAGATAGAGTCCATATATTCAGGTACATAATTTTTTTTAGTCTCACCAATCTTTTCCTTTCAGAAAGGTGTGATGTTTCCCTTATTATGTATAAATGATCCAACTGTGTTATTGGGCTATTGCTGGAAATGCCTTTGCTCGGTCAGGCCTTAGCTCTGACAGGTGTGGTTGTGGATCAAAAAGGTGTACGATTCTTTTCTCTGAACAAGATTTGTAGGCTACATTCTCAACCACATAGAAAAAAAAAACCTCTTTGATGTGGTCATTAGTTTAAGATGAAGTTTTGGGGAGATCAGATAACAGGAGCCGTTTTCGGCCTCCAAAAGCTTCAGTGACTTTTGAAAGCAGATTCTTCAGGTCAGCCTGGGGCGGTGTGGCTCAGGGGGAGGCATTACCTCATCTTAAGAAATCCCCCCGCCGTTTGTCGTTTGTCCACTTTTGCTTTTAATAAATAAAAGTCATGGGCAGCTTTAAAAAAAAAGAAAAAGAAAAATCACATTTGACAGTGTATGCTCCTTAATCATTTCTGCCATGTGCCCTTTTGTGGTAGCCTGGGATTTTGAAAAATAAAAAAAGGTTAGGCTCTTCAGGCGTGAAAAGGTTGTCGCTGGGGTGTTGGATTTATTTTCTTGTCCCTAACCCCCCCCCCCCTCACCCCTCAGGTGTATCCTGGCGGACGGCGCACGCGCACTGCGCGGTTGTCAGGTGAAGCGCACAATGCAAAACTCCGCATGGTTTCACTCATTCGCTGCGCCCGCTGAGACCGGAGCCCCGCAGATGTCTGTGCTGGAGAGGATAGACTGGAGGGTGAGTGGTCTTCTTCCCTTCATGCGGCTGGTTTAATTCAAACAAACCTGCGTCGTGTTTATCGCCTTTTTTGCGGCTGAGACGATGGTTGTTTTATGGCTCTCCACCAGGATCACCTGTTTGCAATCGCGCAGCGTGCAGGGCTTCTCAGAAAGCCGAGGTTCATGTCAGGGAGGCCAGATATTTAGATATTTAGCCTCTCCGAAACCTCCAGTGATTCGGCTGGACGCTTATGAGAGTGATTTTTAGGTTAACTTAAAAGTACATGTTACTATTTTAAAATTTTGATTTCAATAACATAACTGCAAAGGCCAGTTTCGACTTTTCGATTTGTTCAGCATATTTATATCACTGCGTTTCTATTTATTCAAGCTTTAAGAAACCTATAAGAAGAAAAACCGACTATGATCACGATATATTTTTTATCAAAACTTAAATATCATGACATGGGAAGCCTATGTAAACTAAAATTGAGCCTACGTTATTATTAACTAATACATATGTAATCAGCCGCACTTTAAATAAGCTTTCGTGTTTTTCTCTTTCATTTTGAATTAATTAATTCCAGTTTCTGGTTGGGAGCTTATTTAGGAAATTATCAGCAGAAATTGGCTTAGAGACTTAAACTACCACTTTTCTTTTTCCGCCTGTGAAAAATCTCTACACCTGACATAAAGTGGGTTAGTGTTGGTCATTTAAATGACGAGCTGAACACATTACAGTCAGGCCAAGCGTGAGTAATTTTCTATAGGCCTGCTCCCTTGCCTGTTCCATCGCAGGAGGATATTTAATCATCAGCCACTTCACTTCTGCTCCGCATCACAGCAAGACGAGGACCAACACGCAGGGGAGGATAATCCTCAGCCGTGCACATCCTCTGGTTCCCATGCCACAGCGAGCATCACAGCGTGGCTGGATAAACGCCACTGACTCTTAAGACAAAAGACCGAAGTCTGACCACAAACTTAACAGATTAAAATCTGGCGATTGCTTGACCTCAAACGATACAAAGTTAAGGAGTTAAAGAGTATGTCATTAATTGGCAAAGGAAGCAGGACAGCGTTTACCACTCCCACAGATGTATAAATCATTCAAATGTATAGGCCTATACATTTTTATTGACATGAGAGCTTCAAAGCAAGTCGTTTTAAACGTTGCGAAGCTTTACTAAAATTCAAATGAAGCTTTGACAGAGTTGTTTGTTGAGATTCTTTGAGCTTTAGAAGGGTTTTGAGAGTCGTGCTGCTAAGCCCTCAGGCTTATCGCGGTTTGAAACAAGCACTTAACCACCACTGTGAAACTCCATCATTAAAATGTCATTGGCGTTCTCAAATTCCTATTAGACAATAAACTGGAGGCATGTATTATATTGATAAAACAATAAATAGAACATAAATATTGTGATTGAAAAACAACAACGTTCTGTAAGCATTTAAAGCTTAATTTTTTTTGTATAATAATAACAATAATAAAGATAATAATAATAATAAGATGATTTTACAAGAAAAACATATTAATTCAATACATTTATTGATTAAATATTTTAATATTTTATAAAAATAATTTTTAAGCATAAAACATTTTAAAAATATATTTTTTCAAGTATGTTCAAGTAAGTATTGAGTGGATGTACAAAACTGAGCCTGAAACTCTCATTAACTTCGCCGCCCGTAACAGTAACAAAGGTTGAAGCAGTGTTTGGCTTAAACTGTGCAAAACTTCTAAGAAGCATTAGTCCTCCCTAAACAAAATACACACATAAATAAAATTATAGCCTTCTTTGTTGGGATGTTCAGCGAGAGCTCTGATCATGTGTTTCCGTAATGACTCCTATATTTAAAAAACAGACAAATATAAAAATAAAAAAAACGTTGATCACTGTTTCAAAACGACCCAATCTGGAAACAGAACGTTGACTTTGACTGAAATAAACTAAATCAAGGCAGTCCCTCTGGCGAGAAGATTCTCCGTATCCTCCTGAGACCCCGTGTCCTCATAAGTGGACGTTGCATTTTTGTCTCTCTTTACCATGATACTTTTTTTTTTCTTTCAGCTTTGACCTCTTGGCCTCATAGCAGATGCTATCAGACACTGTTTGAAATCTAAAGTAAAATGGTTTTATACATTTCCATCCAATCATGTTCTTATTGTGTAATAGAAAAAATGTAAATAAGTCAATGGGACTGTCAGAACAAAATTGTAAAAACATTTAATTAAATATGTATCTCATATATCTTTAAAAAAAAAGCTAAAATGCATGCCAAATAAAAGCTCGGGTCTCAGGAGGTTAAAGGAGACCTTAATGACAAAAGGACCGCACACAGACGGACAGAATTCCTATTGGTCCACCGACCCGCCAATCAGCAGGACTGTCACTTCTCCTGTCGCTGACAGGGCCACGCCCACTCCGCGTGGCTGTGCAGATGCAGATGCGGGGCTCATTTTTGTGGACCAATAAGAGTGAACATCGCCGCTGTGTCCATAAGAGGGAGTCGAGTTTCTTATACGGCAGTTTGGTCCACTTTCACAACACAACTCCGGAGCACACTGACTGGAGAGGGGGGGGGGGATATTCCTTGAAAACGATCATTTTTCCCCTCGCAGTCCAAGTGGAAAGTCGTATAGGCTTGTCTGTTTTTTGCGGGATAGTTCCAGTTGAGGATCAGGCGGGTTCATGGTCACCGCGGGAGCCTCCTAATCGTTTCACTCCTGGACTAACCAAAGGCGACCTTTCTTTTCTTTTTTTTTTTTTTTCAACCGCTAACTTTTTGCAAAGGAGAAAAACGTTCTCGTTCTTCCTCAGGCAGAATGTTGTGGAAATTAGCTGACAACGTGAAATACGAGGACGACTGTGAGGTGAGTTCCTAGGAGATAAAAAAAAGAGGAGTGGAGGGGCATAAGAGAAAAAAAAGTTTTCTTTTTAACTACGAGAATTTTTAGGAACTGTTTTTTTTTCCGCGGCGAGAAGCGAAGTGGAAGGAAGCTGAAACTCCTCAAACAGCTTTCTTATGGGAAAATATGGTTTTTAAAAAGCAAGAAAAGAAAAATCGAGCATGGATAAAACAAAGTTTTAAGTTTAAATTATAGTGTCAACTGTGACTAAATGAGTATACGTATTCCCTATGACAGCAATACAATTAATATGCCTAATAACGTTAATTATATATTTCACACAATCTAAGCAAAAATAAATGAAAGCGTTGGTAAGCAAAACAAATGTCATAATTAAAGTCTTATTTTAAAAGCCTGTGTTCACAATGATAAAAGTTTTAAACCGGTGTTACAAAAGGAGAGGAGGAGAACGAGGTAATTTTTTTAATTTCCAATTTTTTTTTACTGAACATTATTTCAACACACAGTTCCCTTAGGGGGACGAATGTCTCTCCCACCTGCCATCTTGTTGCCATAGCTCTCTGTTTTTCCCCCCTTTGGTCCTGCAGGAGAGGCACGATGGCAGCAGTAACGGGAACCCCCGGCTGCCTCACCTGCCGGTCAGCCAGCACCTCTACAGCCCGTCGCCCACCCTCTCGCACCCGCCCAGCTCGGACTTCCAGCCCCCGTACTTCCCTCCCCCCTACCAGCCCATCTCCTACCAGCAGTCCGGGGACCCTTACTCGCACCTCGGGGACCCCTTCAACATCAACCCCTTACACCAGTCCCCGTCGTCCAACCAGCAGCAGCCCTGGCCGGGCCGGCAGGTCCAGGAGGGGCTCGGCCCGCACGGGAGGGCCGGACTGGCCAGTCAGATTCTGGGCCTGGAGGGAGGCTCGTCCGGGGTGAGGAGGGAAGGCTTTCGGCGGCCGGAGCTGCTCCCGTCACACGGCCACAGCCTGGACACCTCGGGTATTGGAGACAACATGGGCATGCCCGACATGGTGCACGGACTGGACGACGTTCAAGTGAGTGCATGTGGATTTTTGTAATGATTTGGAAATGACACTTTAGGGGGAGACGGATCATGTTTTTAAATTATTATTATTATTTTTTTTTTTTTTTACAGTGTTAGGAAAATGACCTGCAATCCTAACAAGGCACATAATAATTTACTTTGAAAACACTGAATTCTTTATCATCTGAAGTACAGTGATATAGCTTTCTGCTAATCTAATAAGATAACCATGTTTGCTTATTTTATTCCTGCAAGTTTGGATGTGTTTAAATATGAAAGAAGCAAACCATTGATTGCATTAGTTATCAAAATGTGCAAAAACAAACTTTTTTATTTGTATTTTGTTACATATTCACTTATCTACTTCTCGCCTTTATTTTATCAGCACGTAGAAGACCACAGTATTATTATGGCAGATCAGACAGTCATCAAAAAAGGTAAGTTTTGCAATGTGTGGGTCTGTTTTTTTTTTTTTTTAAAGAGAGGAAAAAAGAAAGAAAACAAGCAGCGGTTCTGTTGGAAAATGCTGCTCCTGGTACTTATTATTTTGAACAGCCAACGTTGCAGTAATTACTAACAGGAACTAGAAATTTACTGCAAAGAGTGCTTTACTTTCTTTCTTTTTTTTTCTTCTCTCCTTGTGCTTTTTAGTCTCTACACGCTGAAATGTCACACTTCCAGTGGCATGTCAGGGCACTCAGTGTTAGCACACAGCATTTGATGAGTCTACTGTTTGTACTCACACTGCACACAATGATAATCCTCGGAGCCACAAGATGCACTTATCTAAGCATGATGTGATCCTTTGCTTTTTCTATCGGTGAAGGTGCTTGAATGGTTGCCCAGTGGGAAAGAACTGATCCCCTTTCAAATTCGGCCGGCTGTAGCTGACATGACAGGAAAATTGAGCAATCTCGCAACCCCGGTGTTGATGGCGAGAGAAGAGGAGGGCTTTGGATCATCTTTAGGCTGCCCAAGCTTGCAATTGCAGCTCTTTTTCTGTTCATGTTAACAGGAAATTATGAGTTGATCCTAAAGCTGTGTTGGGCTCTGTCGGACCAGCTTTTGGTGGGTGTGGCAGTAGGTTCGCATGTGAAGGACAGTTTAGTAATATGTTGAGGCATGAACTGTTGTGAGGGGGAGAAACGTATTCCCATTGTTTTGTCAACAGGGCCCCATTACACAAACTTTCGGTAAAGGTTTTACCAAGTAAAATTAGATCACTTATTTTTTTTATTAGATATATAACTAGATAGATAGATAGATAGATAGATAGATAGATAGATAGATAGATAG